>QFDD01004054.1:0-11913 GCA_006871305.1 Vachellia collinsii
TTAAAAAATTAATTTTTCTTTTGTTTTTCAAGAAAAAGAAAAGGGTTTAATCTACTTGATCCTTATATTTTAGCCTGATTTAGATTTAGATTTTTATAGTTTTAAAGTTGTGATTTTAATCTTTGAAGTTCACTCTATTTAAAAATGTTGGCCTCTGTAATTTTAAAAGGATATAAACATGATGTTAACATCATGAATATTACTTATGTACCATTAATTCTATTAATAATGGTGAAATGGCTTAATAATTGAGTCATATAGCACGAAAAGTAGTTTTAAACTTCTTTCTTTTTTTATTTTTAACTTTTATTTTTTTTATCTTTCTTGGTTTTGGTCCATATAGTTGTGTTAATTAACACTATTGAATTTAGAGACTAAAACAAAAATTCTCTTAAAATGTACAGATCAAAATCAAAATCGATCAAAAGTATAAGGACCTTTTAAGACGATAAAGATTAAATTTAAAGCACAGTAAATCAAAACCACCACTTTTAAATTTCAGAGAACAAAATTCAAATTATAATAAACTACAATGATAAAAATAGATTTAATCAAAAGAAAATCAAAGATCATTCTTCCTTGTTGATCTTATATAATAAATTAGCTTTATATTATGGTGTAGGGATAATCATATTAGAGATCCTTATACTTTCCTCAAATTTTTAATTTAATACTTAAGTGTTTTTTCTCTTAATTAAAATTTTAATTTTGTTTAGTTAAAACTATTAATTCTTCTCTAAGGGCTGACGGTGCAAGTTAAATTTATTTGGGTTAATTGTGTTAAGAGAGTAAAATTAAAAAATTTTATTGAGAGAAAAATACATACAAATACCAAAATCAAAATTGAAAAAAAAAAATATAAAGCATCTCTAGTATGGTTGTCTCAGTGTATTAAATCGGTACCCTCTTCAAGTCTTCGTCATGCCGCTAGCCGCTAGCCGCATTACACACCAAGTTCCTCGCGGGTAACATGGCACAATCCAAAACACCAGGGAAAAACTGACGTTCTTAATCTCCGTTGAATTGACTAAAAAAAATATCTTTTGGATCTGATATACAGGATGACAGGTACGGAAAGCTGAGTCTGTGTTAAGAGTACAACAGTAAATACAGAAGTATTATCAACAGAGCATAGGGCTGGTTTAATCAGGCAGAAGCAGAACTAAGTTTCCAAAGGAGTGGCGCAGGGAGCCAGAGCTTTAGCACGTAGGTTAACACCGCCTCCCCTCACTGACAAAGGAGGACCTCTCACCGGCCCAGCTCTGCTCACAAGATTGGAGTCGAGGAATACAACCACTACTGTAATGTCATCATGGAAATGGCGGCGGACACCTCGCTCAATTTTCTTCAAATCTGAGTATCTCATCTCTCTCTTTTTGGCTGCTTCAAGCAACGCAGCTTTGACCAATCTGCGAGCACTTCCCTGCATTTAAAAAAAAAAGAAAAAGAAAAAAGGTGCGCTGATGTTACTGGGCAAGCTACATGGTTCCACATATGATATCAATCTCCATAATTGGACAAATCCGTGTTAATTATTAAACATTAAACAAAATAGAGAGAATCATTCAGTAGATTGGATTAATATCTCACGTTGCGTGGGTGACTTTGAACAATATCAACCGCATCCTGATTGCTAAGGTGTTCCCACAAGCCATCAGAAGCAAATATGAGGAACTGATCATGCTGTTGAAGTTCATAGACAGAAATAGATGGCTCAGAGCTCAAAATTGGTCTTCTAAAAGGTTCACGAAGACGAAACTTCGCATACAAAGGCTCCTTGTTAAATTCTGCCCTTTTGAGATATACATCACCGATTGATCGAGAAACCTGAAATCCAAGATTTTCATAGTCAAGCACGGGAGGAAAGCAATTCCACTTAAGTTGTGTTATACAAGATAAGATAATTCATAATCTTAACAGCTTGAGGCAAAAATCACCGGAAGTTATCATCCTATCTTGAATGAAAAATAGAATAGTTAACATGTCAACTAAGCATTGAGGTTTAAATGTTAACAATCAAGTGGTCAAAAGTTTTACGTTATTAGTTAGCGATAATAACCTATACTACATTATTCCTTCCCATCTAGAAAAAGTGCCCACGATCTCAGAACGCCCAATTCAATCCAGAGATTTAAAGTTGAACATTGATTAAAAAGACATTCATCTACTTCATATCTTTCTGGAAGCTACAGATGGGGAAAACTGGAGGCCTCAAGTCACAAATCTATGTTTCATCAACAAGCATCCGGCAACCCTGCCATTCCATAACTTCACTATATTTTCACAGGTGAAAGATGTTCCCATAGGTTGAACTGCCAATTTGACTTTTACCCGTTCCAAGACCAAAATTTTTTATCAGAAGTAAGAACTTAGATAAGTGAATCCTAAGTTTAAGTCAGAAGAATTGCTCATTTAAGAATTATGTGGTCAATTATGTTCCCCCAAATCCTAAAAGGGGTAGCTTACAGAGCTCATATCATGTCATTCACAGCCCGAAGGATGAAGTTAAGTGAGGCAGCGAAAATCCTAGGTTGTTTTAGATGAACCAGAAGATACAAAGTAAACAGCCTACTTTGAGTGGATTCAAAGAAAGTTAACGCATAAGGAAGTTATGTAATGTTGCATAAACTAACAGAAGTTGGTTTCAACTTTCAACAACCAACATAGCTATATTTATATCACAAACACTGCTTCTGAGTCCACTTTCATCAAAAAAAGAAAAACATAGAAGAAAACAGTACAAAAAGAATGCTCTCATATCTGATAAAGATACAAGGGATACTCTGAGTAAATTTTGAGCGCACCAAGTCACTTCTAAATCTCGTAACACAGTTGAAAGCCACATTTTAAAAAAATATTTACCAACCTAATGACAAATGCCCAAAATTTTCCATTCTTATGAGAGAAACAAAAACTTGAGGCAATGATCACTGCCCAGGATGAGACTCAAATAAAATGTACCATTGTGAACACAACAAGCCGATCTATACATGACACATGAACAACTGGGGTCAAATGAAAAGCCATCAAAATCACAAAAGATACAAGAGTTGGGAGGATATATCATTTATAAACTAAATTGGATAGCGACTATAAATAGTCTGACAACATGTGGCATCAAATCTTGATAAGCGACAGTCAGGTTTCCAGTTTCCGAGACAAAAAGATGGAATAGATTGGGGGGGGGGGGAATGAGAATTCCATTTCCTCGTTAATATAAAATATCAATCATCATGATTCAGGAATAGAACTTACCTGTATCAGACCCTTCACACGCCATACGTTGTGCTTCAAAACCACGATTTGCGAGTCATCTGGATGCAAGGAATGCATCTCTTGTCTCACAGATTCTATGCTCACGTTATGCTCTGAAGATAGTTGGATTGCCAGAACCTCTCCAGTTTCTCTGATAGCCCTCCCAAGCACAGCACGGGAGTCACCAAGATTAGCAATGTAGAGAGTACCGCTACAGATTACACCAACCAAACAGCATGATCCCACAACAGCAATTTGGGGACTTATAGGCCAACGTTTCGTAACTAGGGATACAAAACCCTCTTCCGTTGCTTGGTATGCTTTTTGTATTACATCCACTGACATGGACTGCTGCTCAGAAGTAAAACCTGAAAATGCACGAATCAGTCATCTAATCAGAAGGGAACGAGAATTGAGTTCCACAAGAGCATCAGAGCTTTAATGCATACGTTTCAGGTGTTGAAAAAGATTATCACAAATGTAACGTGATGTCTCAGGTCCACCGTGACCATCATATACTCCAATAAAGGTACCGTAGGGGCCAGTCTCGAGCAAGCTAAGGGGACCAGTCTCGATTTGGCTCTGATCCTCAAGCAAATTGTTGGCCTGTACAACAGCCATTGAGAATTCACCAGTTAAATGCTGGCCAGCGTCTTTGTACCAAAGTAATCCCTCCTGCCGACCAGACACATCTGAACCTGTGTGGACATATTGGTCCGAGGATGGTCGCCAACAGGCGCTCAAAAAGTCTATCATCCTTGATAACATCCCTCATTTCACCCAAGACAGCCTCGGAATCCTCACATCCAAAATGGATGCAATACCACTAAAATAGAAAGCACCAGGGGCCTCCTCCCGTGCAGACTCACCAAGCCACTATCTGGAAAACAAGGGAGAATTTGAGTAAGCATGAATTAATAATCCAAATAACATAAACACTGGAGAAATACAGCTTCAAGTTTCATCCGTCATAGATTCACTGATAAAAGGAAGTGAGGACCGGTGTTTAAAACTCGTTCTTCAGTTCTAAAACTCAAAATCACAAGCCTTATGCATGCTTAAAGGTAACTAAAACCGCAGAGCGGAGCGATTGGCTGATCTTAACGGCAACCCAGATGGCAAATTTAGTAATGCCCCAAAAAAAGCGTAAATACCAAAAATTATCCGGAATATGTGAATTCCATAACTGACCAGGCATGAGAGAAAAACAAAGTAAAAAAATACAACAGAAACATAACTTACAAATGACAATACAATTAGGGTATTCGATCAGTTCCGGTCAGCTGCAGAAACATTCAGTTGAAAGCGATGGGGATCTAAATGAAACAGAACAATACATGTGGATGGAAAAGGGTTAGATCTATAGATCCATCCAATCAGACCGTAGGGGTGAAAGGGTTGTGTATTGGTCGCCTCCACTTTTCGTCCCCTCCTTTGTTCAGTGATCGATGTTGTTTGCGTTGTGATGTGGGTGGTATAGAAGGAAGAAGATGAAGAGGGATAGGGATAACTGGGTAAAGAGCTGTCAATCAGTGTGATAGAACTGAAACTCTTCTCCTTTATCTCTGGGGTCTTTCTCAGCAGACAAGGCCCTTGCTATAAAGCGATGGCCGAAAGCCAACAATGCATTTTGGCAACCATAGGCCCCACGCCTGTAGCCAAGGAAATAGCAACTCAAAAAACTACATCGAAATGCAGAGAAAAGGGGCCCAATGAATATGGATATTTATCCAGGCTAGTTAAAATTTTAATTTTCTTTTTAAGTTGTACTCCTAATTACTACTAATTATTTATTAGTTTGGCGATGAAATCAACATCCAATATATCAATTTCCACCCGAATATGGTTCCTTCTTGGCAAACCATTTCACCTGAGCCACACTGTTAATTCATATGCTCAAATACATAAAAATTTATTAGAATTTAGTTTGATTGTTCATTATCTCTCTAATTTCTAAAGGTTGGAATCTTTTCGGCAAAGATTAAAGGTTGGAATTAAATATTCTAATACTTCATATTTTAACTATCAATTCTTCTACCATTAAAATTAACATATATATTTTTTTATTGCATACAATGTCATGCGAAAAATAATCCTTGCCATTTTGAATTTTAATCATTTTATATTTTCTTATTTTAAAATTACACCTTCAAAAATATTTTTTTAAGTATTTTAACTTTAACTATATGGTAATGATGGGGGATTGATAGTCAGATGTCACAACATAAGATATCAGAAATTTTAATGTGAACTTTTGAATATTGAGAGATTACATAAAACTAATCCAAAATTAAAGTGGTTTTATATATTTTAGCCGGTCATTTCGCAAATAATAAGATTGTGTGTGTGTGTGAGATATTATTTGTGTGAGATGTAAAACAGTTAGTATGCTTTTTATGTATTGCAGGTAGCTAAGTGGTATGAAAAATAAGTCATGTCACTTTAAAATCAGGAAAAACAATCCCCCCCCCCCCGGGCTGGGGGGAATCAAGGGTTATCAAAGATTTTATTATATATGCATCAATGGAGTAGCGTGTCATTAAAACTAGGATAGTGTTATAAAGTAGAAAAATTAGAGTATAGAAAACACGGTAAAACAAAAATATTAGAGAATAGAGCAAACGAACATTTCTCATTCACTTATGATTTTAAGTACTAACTTCATGTACATTGTCTTTATAGACCATCAACCATTAAATATAAGAAGCAAATGGTTACAAAGAAGTAAAAATATCCTTAAAATCATTAACAATAAGAAACTCCTTACAAATCATTTATTGGAATGTTATAAGATTATGACATTAAGCATAAGAAATCCTATAAGTTAGGGATTATGAGCATTCACTCTAAAATGTTTACAACACTCCCCCTTGAATATCCATAACAAATATTGTGCCTCATTAAAATCTTATCAGAAAAAATCCAATAGAATAAAAACCTTGTGAAGGGAAAAGAGTACACAATACACTGTGAAACTGACTCGTTAAAAACTTTATCAGGAAAACTTAGTAGGACAAAACCTTGGTTAAGGAAAAAAGAGTACAACATGATTTTTACTCTCAATGATAACAATACCACTATCTGATGATAATATCACTCATTATCATTAAAACATACTTCTTAAGTGCCATTGTTATCAATAATTTTCTAAATAGTTTATCTTCTTCTCATTTAAACTACACAAATGCATTGTCATCAAATGATATATTGAAATGTATCTCTTGATCATATCTTCTAAAAATGTCGAAAAAATGTATCTATTTACTATATTTTCTGGACATATTGATTTATTTTATACATTTTTCAATCAATTATATGTATACTCAAATTATTTAATCCACACAACATTAAATGTTTTTCTTAGACAAACCTCTTGCGTTATATATCTTTCAAGTATTCTAATGCATATTTCATTGTTTATTGAGCTATATGCATAGGCTTTAACAATATTTAATAGATGCATATTTTTCATATATTCTTATAAATTAGTAATTATTTTTCATCCACCATTAAATAATATACCTCATATCTCATCATAATCATCATACCATTGTGAAAACCTTTGTTTTCACATAAATGTTCATATGTCTCATAACAACTTTAGATTTCATACATTTGAACTACTGGTCCATAATTCTCACATATTGAAATGATGCAATCATATTTTATTACATCTTTTTCCCTTTTCCTTTTTTGTTGGCCAATTCCCTTTCTATCAACCTTTTATGACAGATTTATATATATATATAATCCTCATTTGATCACATGATATTATCATCAAAATCGTTGTCGACAATTTTACCTTTTCGATTCCATTTTTCTTGATGCAACATAACTTATTGAGATTTCTTTGTTTTGGTTAGAAGGCACAGCGAAAAATTAAAATTTTTCCAATCCCTTCTTAAGATCTGTTAAAGACTTTTAAATATTATAGTCAATAATCATACATTTCTTGAAGCGTCTTTTTTCCTTTCTTACTCGTTTTCAAGAAACCAGTAACTATGATTGTTTCCTCTATCAGTATCTACACGAATAGCCTTTTCAACACTGTGTAACACCAAACGCTGTTAGGGACCTAACACCCTGAGGGAACCCAGAGTGGGTGAAGGGGGAAGGAGACGCAGTAGGCAGAGTGCACTCAAATCCCCATCAGTTAGACTCATCCAAAGTGAAGGCCATATATGTAGTCGAGGCGTGACTTTTGACATCCAATGCACCTTTTTGGTGACTATGAGATCCCAAAAGGACAAAACCATGTGCCTATGGGTGGCTAAACAGAGACAGTAACTCAGGATGTTACAATATAGTATTAAAGCTGGGGACCGCTCTTTCCATTGGTAGGGAGAGTGTAACACCAAGCACTGCTAGGGACCTAACACCTTGAGGCTCTCCATAGTGGGTGAAGGGGGAAGGGATACGCAATAGGCAAGGTGCATTCAAGTCCCACATTGGTTAGACTCGTCCAAAGTGAAAGCCATATATGTAGTCAAGACGTGGCCTTTGACATCCGAGGCATTTTTTGGATAATTATGAGATCCCAAAAGGACAAAACCATGTGCTTACGGGTGGTTAAACAAGGACAATACCTCAGGATGTTATATCTTTTAGCTATTTAGATTCATAATAACTACATTTTCTCATGGTTATTTATGGTTTCATAACCAATTTACCCTTTTTTAAATTAAATTGACACATATTTTCTTTTTATATGACTTCTGATCATATTGTAACATTTTCTCATAATTTTGATGACATTAAAGATATTTTTAGTCCAACAAGTATAACAAAACTCAACTTTCAATTGTCAATCTACGCAATATAATATGACTATAACCATTGTATCGTCTCACATATATCTTTCTTCCAATAGTATATAATCAATTTCTCCAAGCATTAGTCTTCTTGACCAAAGCAAAAGTTTTTATCAAACTTTGATATTTGAACATGCAGCTTTAAAAGCTTAGATATTTGTAACAATTTAATCATTGAAATGCCACATCTTTTTTATGACATTTACTAGTAGCCACAGTATTCTTTTACAAAAGAACCATTATAACAGTGAAGTGACTTCAAGTCATTTAATTACAATTACACAAGTATCTTGATTGTTGGCCATTCCATTAAAATAATACTACAATGAAATAAATCAAGTAAATTTAAATTTATAATCAAATATAACCAATAATATATTTACATTGTATAATTATATATAATAATACAATGACATATACATAAAGAATATAGATTATATATATAGAGAGAGCATGTATCAATAATATAAATAAATAAAAACAAAGCAATAAATAAATAAGTATAGATGCGGTAATATAAATAAATATCACAATATAAATAGATAAATATAACTAACAGAAAGATAGAAAAATAATAAAAATAACAACCATAGTAAATAACGTACGTGAAGTTAACAATAGAAATAATAATAGAATAATATATATTGGCTATAGTGCTATGAATATGATAATAATGACATGGTGAGATGTGCTAAAATGAAAATGTAACGAATAAAATGAAAGATAAATAGTCACTAGAAGTAAAATATAAGGGGAATATAAATTATAAGAACAATAAATAAATATGAGTAAATAACAAAATAGAAAATAAATGAATAAATAATAAATTAAAAAATAAAATAGAAAATAATAGAAAATGTAATAATGCAAATATAATAATACGAATGATAATTAAAGAAAATTTCTAAAGATATGGAATAATATAAAGTAAAATATTACGTTAAAATTTAAAATTATACAGATTTAGGGTAAAGATGAAAATTTATTATTATATGGCTATTGGCCCTTTTATCTTCAGGATAAATGTAATTGCATGGCTTCTGATCATCCAACAAAAAGTATATAGCTTCTAATTATATAATAGAAAATTAAATAAATATAGATTTTGGCTATATTGTTAGATAGAAATAGATATATAGCTTTTGCCCATATGACATAACTTATGGTTATATAATTTTAAGATAGAAAAGGAATATGACTTTTTGGCCATATAATCAAAACAATAGGAATTCAGGTCATGTACTTTCAAAATATATTAAAGCAATATGACTTCAGGCTAAAAGTAAAGTAACATTAATAATATTAAAGAACTTGTAAAGAAAATTGAAATAAGATATAATAATAATAATAATAACAATATCCAATTATAGCCATTGAATCTGATGTTTAAAACATCCGATAAAAAATATCTTTAATTTTATATAGTGGTTCATCAGATTATTCCAGATTGATCAAGAGTAAATAAATTAAAGATACAATAAGAGAACATAGAGGAAATTATTAAGGTAACTAATAGAAAAACCTTACATACCATAAAATCTGGATATCATTATGTAATAAATAAAAAAACTATAAAGATTAACAAGATGTCAATAACTCATCCCGTAGAGGATTGTGTTGAAAATGTCTAATAAAGTAGAAAAATTCAAGTATAGAAAACACAACAAGATAAAAAATTAGAAAAAAGAGCAAAGGAGCATTTCTTATTACCTTGTATTTCTAAGTATACAAACTCCATTTACATTACTTCTATTTATAAACCACCAACCATTAACTATAAGAAGCAAATAGTTACAAAGAAAAAATGGTAAATTTAATGGCATTAATAATACGAAACTTCTTACAGGTTATTTATTAAAAGGTATAAAATTATGACATTAATCATAAAGAATCCTAGAAGTTAGGAGTTATAGACATTCATTTTAAAATGTTTACAGCATATTGACATTTAAATGTAACAATCATGCTAAATTACACAACTTTCGGAGGACCATCTAATCTAGGAAATTGCACTATTGACATGTCATAAATTGTATTTACATCACATTCCATGTGTAATATATATTCTCCATCACTTCTTTTTTCCCAGTTTGATCACTTGCTTACTTGTCTTTCTTACATGATGATTACAAATGAAATATTTAAATAGCGTACACCCATTCCTTTTTTCTATATGAACATCTTCCACACTTTGCTTCCCACTCAATGACAGGATTTGAACATGTGATTTTATGGGAGGACCCTCCGCCTTAACATAAACATGAGACTCAAATAATTTATAGAATACTTTTCTCACTCACACACCCTGCAATATTCATCCACGTGGAGATTTTATTTTGCAATCTCCTTATTGAAAATGTGTAAATGATGTCATCAAGTTATCAAAGCTCTAACCTATTCAATTTCAACAACGATTTAATTGATTTAATCACTCACATCATATACTTTAACTCAAATAACTTATATTTTGTTCGTATTAACGTTAGAATATCACATTTACGTAAGTCAAGATAAACTCACATACATGTTTTGTAGACCATTAATTACGTTGAAAATGTAGTTTCTCCTATTAATCCAAATGGAAACTAAGTGCAACAAGCAAGAGGACTCTCATTCTTAGAGTAGGTGACTGAAAAATTGATTTTCAACCTTTATGCATATAATAAGGTTAATTGATATGTTAATATAATCTTTGGTACTTTAATTTTGCTCCGATGTTAGTTTTGATCTTTCAGGATTAAAACAGTGGTTTTGATCACTTAAGGGATAAAATAATCTAACTTTTTTATTAGATTAAAGGATTCAGTGCTATAAATAAAATGAAACTTGAGGGGTTAGCATCACTGACTTTAAACTTGAGAGCTTAAAACTCAAATAAAGATAAACTTAAGGAACAAAAAATTATATCAGTCTTTAATTAATAAACGTTTATAATCTACTTCAGTGCCTTAGAGGTTTGTGTAGCAAATAAATTAAACTAATAACTAAGTTTGGATTGGAATACTCATGTGAACAAGAAAAGAATCCAGTGCACTGGTACTAAAAAGAAATGTAGGGTTTTCGGTTGCTGTTATTGTTGATGACTTAACAACCAGCAGATGCTTTTGCCTTGCACATGGCATTCTTAAACTTCCATACAAATAATTTGTCGTGCTAATAGACATGTTGCATGGTAACTATTAATTTGATAACTCAAGGCAAATATGCATTATCCATAACAGGTTGAGATGATAAAGACTCTCAAACAGTAAATCTGTTTAGCATAATGTTATAAAATTACATTTACGTAAGTTGAAATAAAATTCCTTACACGTTAATCTTGTACATCAAAAATTATGTTGAAAAATTAATTTATATCACTAATTCGAACAGACCCAATAAATCAATCGAGACTGACGAACAATGTCGTAAGTAAAAAAAAATCAAATCATTAGAAAAAGGAATTGAAAAATATCACAATAGAAATAATCAAAATCAGCCTTTTTACATACCACCTATGAATAGTAAAAAAATTACTCAAATGTTACATTTTAATTTTTTTTTTCCAAATACTACACTTTCCACTGAACTCATTCATGTGAAGAACGAGTTCAATGGAATCTTTTAAACTTGTTCACGTGGTGAACGAGTTTAAAAGATTTCTTCATTTTTGTTTATTTTTAAAAATGATTTAAAATTTATTTTTTAGATGAATAAATTCAGAGAAAAGTATAGTATTTAATTTTTTTTTGATGGTATGTAAAAAAACCAATCAAAATCTCATGCTTTTGCGTGCATATACCAGATTGTCAGTCGCTTCTTTGCCTGAGTGTTTGTACACAAAAAAAAAAAAAAAAAAAAAAAAAAA
>QFDD01004055.1:0-11483 GCA_006871305.1 Vachellia collinsii
ATGGTTTAAACGTTGCAAAATACAATAAGCTTTTACTTCAAGTTATAAGAAAGAAGGCATACCAATGTCGTAAGTTGAAATATTCATATATAAACTTACATTGAGCTGTTTTTTTGTTTCGAAAAGGTTAAATTGAATTTCTTGTAAAATTTAATTGTCAATTTATGGGCACTAAGTTTCGCAGGTGCCTTAATTGCTTTTCTAAAATTACAAATATATGTTTTAAATTAATGCATTAGTACAACACACGGGAAATAAATATATTATTATAATTTAATTGATACTGATTGTTTAAACTTTAAGGAAAAGAACTTATTTACATGTGAAATGTGAAAGTGATAATGGAGTAAATCAAAAATCGCTTTCTTGAAAAAAGTACTTTCGGAAAAAAAAACTGTCTTAAAAAAGTACTTTATGAAAAATCACTTTTTTGAAAAATCACTTTCGTAAAAACACTTTCTGAAAAATCACTTTTTTGAAAAATCACTTTCGTGTAAAAGCACTTTTTCAAAAATTGCTTTCTGAAAAGGCCTTTTCTTAGAAAATCACTTTTTGAAAAAGCCCATTTTTTAAAATCACTTTCTTAAAAATCACATTTTTGAAAATCACTTTCTTGCAAAGCACTTTTTTAAAAATCACTTTATGGAAAAAGTACTTTCTAAAAAATACTTTCTGAATGCCAACTTCTTTCTCATTGTAAATAGAGGTCGTTTATCTAAGTTCTAAGTTACACATAAGGCCGCCTACGAGTCTCCTTTTTTAGTTGCAACTCAAACATTTAGCAAAACACTTTCTTGGAAAAATGCTTCTTCAAAAAGTGTTTTTTATAAGAAAAGGCTTTTTCAGAAAGAAATTTTTCAAAAAAGTGCTTTTACATGAAAGTGATTTTTCAAAAAAGTGCTTTTTTCAGAAAGTGCTTTCACGAAAGTGATTTTTCAAAAAAGTGCTTTCTTCAGAAAGTGCTTTCACGAAAGTGATTTTTCAAAAAAGTGCTTTTTCAGGAAGTACTTTTCCAAGAAAGTGTTTTTTTTCAGAAGTACTTTTTTCAAGAAAGCGATTTTTAAAAAAGTGCTTTCATATGAAAGTGATTTTTTAGAAAGTGCTTTTTCAGGAAGTACTTTTCCAAGAAAGTGTTTTTTCCTAAAGTACTTATATGAAAGTGATTTTTTAGAAAGTGATTTTTCAAAAAGTACTTTTTCAAGAAAGTGTTTTTTCCTAAAGTACTTTTTACAAGAAAGCAATTTTTCAAAAAAGTGCTTTTACACAAAAGTGATTTTTCAAAAAAGTGTTTTTCTAGGAAAGTGCTTTTTCAGAAAGTACTTTTCCAAGAAAGTGCTTTTCAAAAATGGGCTTTTCCAGAAAGTACTTTTCCAAGAATTGATTTTTCAGGAATATGCTTTTTTCAAAAAGTGATTTTCCGTAAAGTTTTTCTTTTTCTTTTGGATAGTGCTTTTCTATAGTTGTCAACTACTTAAGTAGCGTCACAAAATGGAAGTTGTTGGGCACTCCAAATCCACAATGGGCAACCTTGTCTGAAACTCAAATAAACCACCTTTTTTGAAAAGTGATTTTGTAGAAAGAACTTTTTCCTAACACACTCTTTTGGGAAGTTATTTTCTAGAAAATGTTTCTTCAAAAACTAAATTTTCAGAACAATTTTTTCTGTAATTTAAGGGAGGGTTTTCTATTTCATTTGGTTATCAATGAATATCTCTCAAATTTCAAGTAACTCAAAATGGCTCCATTACGTGTTCTTCAATTAATCACCACGTTGATAAACGACCACACAAAAGTTCATGCTTATTACAAGTGAAACACAATATTTTTTGAGGAACACTAAACGTATAGTGTATTATGCATATATACGTGTGTGTGTGTGTGTGTGTTCGTTTATGTATATACACCCATTTAATTAGTAAATAATCCCATCATCATAAGCTCAAAAACTTCATGATGTAGATGCTAAGTCAGAGAGATTAGCATCGATGGAAACAACGCGGTGAAAGCCATAAGCACGGTGGCGGCGGCGGCAGAAGGAGCTGGTGTGAGTGGTGGGTGAGCAGAGACAATTCATCTTTCTCACACTAGAAGAAGATCTTCCAGTGGGTGAACCTGTCGAGGACACATTGTTGAACTTTTCAGGACTCTGATTAGCATTAATCTCATCCAAATCCAACTTGGTCATTTTCATCTGCATATTTCTCATTCGTGTCATCTTTAATGGCTTTTGTTCCTCCACATTCCCTCCATATATACTTTTTTTCTTTTTCCTTTTTCAAGATCCCACACATCAAACTAATGTATATGTATAATCAAAATAATTCATTCTCTTGAAGGTTCCCAGATTGAACTTATGCTCCGATCAGAAGAATCTTTGACATCGTTTTTTTACTAAAAAATTGTAGAAAATTCAAATCGCATCATTTGATGTCAAAAGTTCATTCATTGACAGGGACAAGGATCATTTTACCATCATCATTTACAGGAGGTGCAAGGTACATGATACAAAATTATCAGGATGTAATGGCAATCTGCAGATGGGTAGGATACCTTGATATTTTCTTGACATTCACTTGTAATCCTGCTTGGCCAGAGTTCATAAGGTATTGTGAGACATTTAATTTCAAACCATCTCTAAAGCTTGAAATCCTTTCAAGGGTATTCTGAATCAAGTTGCAATGTTTGCTTAAGACAATTAAGCAATTTAATATATTTGGTAGAGTTCGTGCAGGTAATCTAAGTCATCTATACCTAATATCACTCTTTATCTTTGGTGTAATCTTCTTAATATCATACTATTTAAATAATCTAATCTACATGCATATTTTCAGAGGTATACACAATAGAGTTCCAAAAAAGAGGCCTCCCACATGCTCACATCCTCCTCTTCCTTGCAAGTAAAATTGCAACCCCGGAGGATGTTGACAAATATATATGTGCAGAAATTCCTAACCAACATGTATCTCCACGCCTGTACGAGTTGGTGAAGAAATACATGACACATGGACCATGTGGCCCTAGCAACCGTAGATCTCCTTGCATGAAAGGCCACAAGTGTACCAAATATTTCTCTAAGAGATTCAATGGCACTACCATTATTGATGATGAAGAATACCCTACATATAGAAGAAGAGATAATGGAAGGCATGTAGAGGTGAAGTCTACTCCATTGAATAATCGATATATTGTACCGTACAATCCAATTTTATTGCAGAAGTTCGAAACTCACATCAATGTTGAAAAGTGCAACAAATCCATAGCAATAAAGTACTTATTCAAGTACATAAGTAAAGGGAATGATCGTGTCGTGGTAGGTATATTTGATGATAGTGCTTAAACAGCCAATAATAAGATGACGGATGAAATACAACAATATTACAATTGCAGGTACATATCTGCTTATGAAGCATCGTGACTCATTTATGGCTTTGAAATCCACCATAGGTACTCTGCTGTTGAGAGGCTTAGTTTTCACCTCCCTAACCAATAATATATCATCTACACTAAAAATGCTGATATTCAGAGTTGCTTGATAGGTCTAGAGTTTATGAGTCATAGTTCATTGACTGGATGAAAATAAATGCCCATGATCCATTTGCAAGTACGTTGACATACCAAGAGTTTCCGAATCATTATATATACCAAAAGTTAAGAAGGCAATGGAAGAGAAGGGAGAAAGGTTTTGCAATTGGTAGGATAGGTAATGTTTCACCAACATTCGGTGAGCTGTACTACCTTTGTATCCTTTTAACAAAGAAAAGTCCATCTTCATATGAGGATATCAAGACATTTGATGGGGTTATTTACAGAACGTTTAGCGACGCATGCTTCGCACGTGGGTTGTTGGATGATGACAATGAGTTCATTACCGCAATCAACAAATCAACAATCTAGGCAAGTGGAATGTCCCTTAGAAAACTATTTGTTAGTATGCTTTTGTGTTGTTGCCTTCAACGTCTAGAACATGTGTGGACACAATGCTCGAAGGTATTATCAGAGGATCTCCTATATATAGATCGGAACAATTTACCTTCTTCAGGTAGGTTAACTTCATTTGTATTTTAATTGTTATGATATATATTCGTTACATTTTTCTTCAATTTTGTCAATTAATTTTTTACATCATTCTAGATGTTACACCTACAGAGGCTAAGGAGAATGCCGCTTTGTGCCATATAGAAGAGCTCCTTCAAAGTAATGGAAAATCTTTGCATGACTTTCCGACACTTCCACAACCAAGTGCAAATCAGTTTCTTAATGTTGGTAACAACCTAATTCTACATGAGTTATCCTATGACAGGGTCTTCCTACAAACAGAAGCTGAAAAGATGATCAATGAACTTAATCCAGAGTAAAAACACATTTATGATTGCATAATTCGATCTCTGGACACTAAATCAGGTGGTTCTATTTTGTCTGCGGTTATGGTGGAATGGAGAAACTAAGGGAGATATTGTATTAACTGTTGCATCAAGTGGTATAGTTACAACATTACTTTTTCTAGAAGAATAGCTCATTCCAGGTTTGCAATCCCAATCAATATAAATGAATTTTCTATGTGTTCCATACGCCAAGACTCTGCATTGGCAGGTTTAATTAGAAGTACTAGCCTTATAATTTCGGACGAAGCACCGATGGTTCAACGTTACTGCATTGAAGCTGTGGACCACACACTCCGTGATTTAATGCATTGCAATTTAATTTTCGGTGGCAAATGCATTGTTATGGGTGGTGACTTTAGGCAAATTCTCTTAATCATCCCAAAAGGAACTTGAGCAAACATCATAAATGCATGCATAAACTCTTCATACCTCTGGGATGACTGTACCATTTTTCATCTATCAAGGAACATGCGCTAAACATCCTCAGTGAATGCTGAAGAAACTTCAAGAATTGAGTGGTTTTCTAAGTGGCTTCTAGATATTGGGGATGAGAATTTTTGTTCCTCTCTTGATTGAACATATGATGTAGAAATCCCTATGGACTTACTTATTCCAACATCTGCTAACCCATTGGAAACCATGGTGAACATGATTTATGGAGATCTTTTGCCCAATTTGTATTCCAATCAGTACTTCAATGATAGGGCTATCCTTGCTCCTACAATTGAGGTTGTCAAGGATATCAATGAGTATATCTTCTCTATGTTGCATGGCGAATGTGTTGAGTACTTAAATTGTGACTCCATATGCAGATCAAGTGATGACAACAATTCATTTGATAACCTCTACTCAACTGAATTTCTTAATACTATATATGTGTTTGGTTTACCTGCTTATAGGTTGATCTTGAAAGTTGGCGCACCTATCATGTTATTGAGAAACATTAACCAATCATCTGGATTATGTAATGAGACTCATCTACGAATCACCCAACTTGGGAAATCTATCATTGAGGGTATTACACTTAACGGTTCTAAACCAGACTAGAAGGTCCTAAGTCATAGGATGGACATGAATCCTTTAGATACAAGACTTCTATTCCGCATGCGTCGAAGGCAATTTCCTGTCTGCTTGTCTTTTGCAATGACTATCAACAAGAACCAAGGCCAATTTCTACGACATGTTGGATTATACCTCTCTAAACTAGTCTTCACACATGGACAGCTTTATGTTGCACTGTCAAGGGTTAGAAGTATACAAGGATTGAAGATATATGTACCAGATAACATTGTTGATAGAAAGAAGTGTATGACCAATGTTGTTTACAAAGAAATTTTCAGAAATCTTTTCATTAGCAAATATAAATCTTTGTTAACAACTCTTACTCATTCCTTATTGATTTTTATTCATGTGTGATTTGCAAGTTGTGCTAAAATGTGACTTTAGTCATTTTAACCTATTAACTTATGAACAATTTTTGTTTTATGTGACTCAAGTGCTAGGAACCCAACTTGAATGATTTGAAATTTTTTATGGTCATGCATTATTTAGACGAGGTTCATAAAGAAGCACTAGGAATAATATCTATTGAGCTGTTTTACCGTGCTCAATTCACTCTGCGACATGGAACTGGTGTTGTTGTGGTATGGCCGACTAAGGAGCTTGCTTCACACGTGCAATGTTGTTGATCAAGTTTTTCTAACCTTTGTCTTTGCTGGTCTAAACTTAACAAAAGTTCTAAGGAAATAACTTCTCTGCGAAGATGTCCGAACATTCCCCCTCTGTTTTCCCCTTAATTTTTACCAAAGGTGATGAATCCTATCTAATATATATGTTAATGGTCACATATTTAATACTGCATAGTACATGATATGAGTTTCATTGTTCGTCAATATGCCAATTGTTTTTTACACCAAATGTTTCTCTTTTGTAATTTTTCTATCCACCTCCGTGCCATTTGAAACCTATTGTTTAAACAATTTTAATCCCCTGTTGTTTCTTGCTTCATCATTATTTTCCTTATGTCATAAGTTTATGGCCTGATTTGTCTTACATACTTTCACACCTCGAACATTTTTCTGAAACATCTCGTCCCATGCAATTTCCACAAACTAGTTATTTGCCTGATCTTGTATTACTACTTTCCTGTCAGTACCCTGCAATTGCCACTATCCAATTACTGTCTTGTTACATGCAACAACGATTATTATATTTCACATGTTCTTCTTGTAGCTGGTTAGCATTTGGTCCCATAGTTTAATTGCCCAAAACACCAAAATGAAAATAAGCAAATCAATGACCTTATGGAACTTGGGTGTACCTAAACTCTTATTTAAAACAATTCGGTGGCACAAACAATCAGGTTTGCCGATCATGCAAGCAAAAATTCAATAAACAGATAATACAATTCAATAAACACTTGAGATATGGTTAGAAGGATTTCCGGTATCAAATAATTATATTGAAGAGGAATAACTTTTTCAATAACAATTATAATAACTTCTTATTGTTATTCATTCCGCATGTTCAATATGATAATACATACGTGCATGGAACTACATCATTTTACCATTTCCTTTACTCATGATTATGTTGTTGTACATTAGGTTACTTCGGCCACGCAATACGCGGGGAGGTTTTGCTAGTTGTAATAATAGTAACATTCCCCTGAGTAAAAAAATAAAACGAGAGAAGAGATTATGAGGAAAAATACATGAAGTCGTGCTCATGGCAAACTCCATTCTTGAATTCAATCAAACCACCACTTCAAATGAAACCCGAATATAAAGTACAATTTAAGAGTAGATCCACAAGCAACTGCACGTATATAATAAGCATAAGATTATACAACGCAACCCATCAAACATTTAATTCAAACAACCACAGAAGAGTGCAAACAATTTAGGTGAGATCGTCCTCCTCGAGTTCTTTAGATTTCATCTTTTCCTTCACTCTCAAAAGTAGAGTTGTCTTCCAAGGATCCTGCACAATATTCAAATAAACAGGTGATGTTGACGAGCCAAGACATTTGATAATTTACAGAATAAAGTTACATGACCACTGCTAATATGTTCCAAGAATCCTGAACAACATTCATATTATTCATAAGCCATAGACAATGCAGCTTACCTCAAATTCTATGCAAAGCATTTTCCTTCTAACTTTATAAATATAAAAAATTAGTTATTTTATTTCCCATGAAGGAAAATCAACGGACAATTCAAACCACCAGCTGAAATTTATGTCCGACCAAACTAGCATTTCAAAATTGGTAGATCAAGATGAAGACTGGGGTCAGTTCTTCAGAACTGCAGGGGCGCTGTCCTACTGTCCTGTACAACCATTCTATTCTGTTTTAAGCTTTAAGTGATCAGCCCATATACTTCAGCAGTAAAGCTGCTATTTGTATAGGCTCAGCATGAACAGTGCACTATTATACTAATCGCAACTGTTTATCACCAAAAGGATAACATCTTTCAACTTTTGAGGCTTACCAGAGGGGTCATGCTGTCAAACTCCTTGACAACATCAATGAACCTCCCAACATCTTCCTCTTCAATTGAACAAGCAGCATCCTGCCATGAGGAGAAAAAAACCTTTAATCTGAGTGTTTCATTTGCCAGTCACTTAGGTTTTGATCATCCAATGTGTTGATCTCATTTCAAAAATAATAATTAAAAAAGGATGATTATAGCAAGATACAAAACATGAGTAAAAATATTATAATGATGAAAGACACTTCTCGGAGGTCCCCACATTCCAATCCAATTTAACCGGTCATAAGAAATCAAAACTGAATAAGAAAGCAGTGACCAACCGCGAAAAGTCTATATTCCCGTGATCCATGAAATGTTGGATCCAATTCCTGCAGAAACAAACATTTCCAAGAAAATGAGCAACTAATGAATGTCCAGACTTTACAAATGAAATGCTAATTGTTCAAAATCTTGGACCTGATATCGCTCTATTGCTTTGTTGATAGCAACAACATCCCCTTTACAGAGTTGGCAAATGCCAGCGTTAAGAAGATACCCTTTAACTCCATACTTCAACAAATTATTGTTCAGAGACTGGCGAGCTATATCTTCATAAATATCTATTGCCTTCTGATATCTAGTGAAATAAAATAGAAAAGGTTAATGTTCAATTTAACCAAAACAAACAGCTAAGATAACATTCCTTCCAAGTTAGAAGGATGAATCAATCTTTACATTAATCTTTTAAGTTTTTGTTCCATGTGGAGCATATCACCCACATTATGTAGGAAAATCTAACAATGAATATTAAGGAATCATCATCTGTGATATAGAATTTTCTTTCCATTGATTTTTTTTTTTTTCAAACTGCAAGAAATAGACCCAAATAAAAACATTCATGAAACTACAACCAAAACACAAATTGGTCATCATCTAACAAGAAATGAAACTGGCATGGATCCATGACACAGCAAGATATAGTGTTTCAAGTGCCGCATGTGTACATGTAGCTTCAGTTTAGATGAACCATAGCTTATTAAATCATCATGCTTGTCATTGTAGGGCCAATACCAAAAGCAGCAATGGAGTAACTTTGAATTTTCCACCTTTCTATTCCCAACGTAAGGTGTTCAGTACAGAGATAGCATCCCAAAAATAACATATGAGAAGTTTGAATATGTAATTTAAGATGGTCTACAACCGTAGAAAATCCTCAATGCCAAGCAAAGCTGAGCGGTATAAAACATTGGTAGAGTTCAGTCAAGATTACAGGCAAACAAATAAATTCCTAAAGGGAAAAAATTTACGGCCACTTGATATATGTAAGTTGGAAACATAAAGAAAAGCCAGTCTTTCTTGGCATAAACCAAAGGAAGGCCACAAGAAAAATAGTAGAATAAAACACCCAAAATAAATAAATAAATGAATTTACGAAGAAACGAACATAACAGAAATCTTACTGTTCAAGCTGAGCAGCAAATTGAGCAACTTTTTGCTTGCACTGGTTAGCAGAAGTTGTCACTTCTTCATTTGCAAAAAAATCAGCTGCTTTTTCATAGTAAACAATAGCTTGCTCAATGTTCTGTTCAGACTCGTGCAATTCAGCAATTTCCTGTATAAGTAGGAAATTAAACCCTAGTCATGATATATTTAAATTTTTAGTAACTTCTGTGACCTCAATATCTATGATGTAACTATCAACCTCCAGGAGCAGGGGTAGGGACAAGGGAATACCACACTCAGGCATATAATTTAACCAAACATGGATTCCAAAGCAATTAGATTGAATGACTATACTGAAACAAAAATTTAAAGGCTGACGGTTAAGTGATTAATACCTTAAAATACCTAGCAGCCATACTGAGTCTTCCAATTTCACAGAAAATGTTCACTGCTTTGTCCAAGCAAGAAACAGCCTCTGCATATGAAAAAGAATTAAAAAGAAAGGAGCTCAATATGCAAATTTCTGCCTTTTCTAATAAATGCAATTGACAACATAATATCATTCATCACTGCTTTAAGAATCAACATAAATTATCAATTCAATAATGAATACTGGCAAGTTCTCAAAGGTGATGAGAAGACAACCAATCAAAAGATAACTCATAGTCAGCCATCAAGAGAAGCAGGAAGATTAAATCAAACTGACCACGTACGGAAATTAATTTCAGCAATTCACTTGAATAAATCGAGAAGAAGTATGTCCCTCTAACTTTGAGCTCAGTCCATTATATGGGTGAAGACAAGAATCTTAATTTAACAAATGGAAACACTCAGAGAGCAAGATAGCAGCAAATTTATTAAAAGTATTTCACAATGCATGAAGGCTGCAACTGTTATATATGATTTACATTGAAAGTTTGCCCCAGAAAGCAGTAAATCTAGGAAGAATCGACCTCCATTGAAGAGGCATGAGCATCATTTCGTGCATAAATCGGAAGTAAAAGGATTTCCATGCGTTAGTAGTGTTAAAACAGAGTAGTGCCATTGGCAGCAAGAAAATAATACTAGTGTATATATCCAATAGCATACATACCATTTATATTTGTCTTTTTATAGCAATGAGCAGCATCAACATAAGCTTGGGCTGCCTCATGCTTGCTTTCCACCTATAAGCATAAGACAACATTGCCATTATAGGCTTATGAACGAGGAGGGAAGCCATACAGCTGGACAGGTGATTCTAAAAAGGGAAAAAAGGTCCATCTACCTTGATGTAACAATTTGCTAACTTGATGTAAATCGAGCCAGCTTTATCCCCTAAAATGCCACAGAAAGAATGAGAAAAATAAGAATTAGCTTTGACTACAAGATTCACCCCCTTTACATGTAAACTAAATCGGTTACCAAGGTGACGCCGATTGATCGTAGAATTAGCAAGCTCAATTGACAGCATGACTAACCATTTACGTATAGTAACTGTAGTTAATGGTGATAAAAGAAGTTTATATACGAAAATCACAGGATGATCTCCTCAAATCTTTTAATGTAATTTAATCCTCCCATGACTTTGTCGAGGTCAACCTATCCAGCATTCTATTAAGTCATACGACCGACTAATCGGTTAGAAAAAAATGTTATTTCTTCGGGAAAAAGAATCAAATAAAAATATGTAGTTTAATAGATACACTTGTCCTGGATTAGCCATTTCTGCACCTGGTCCAGGAGAACGTAAACCAAACCGGGAATCGGCCATTTAACAACAACAAGAGCAAAAGAAGGGAAATTACTTCTGATCGGTGTTAAGCATAAGAAAATCGACGAATGGAAGATAAGGAAAAGAGAAAAAGAAAAATTATTTACTCAAAAGTTCCTAGGAAAACAAAGACGGAGCGAAAAAGAGATAGAAGAAGAAAATTACATGCTTTAGCAAGCTTGTAGGAATTGGCGGCTTTATCGAATAGATCAGCAGCATCCTCGTATTTGGAACCGAACAATCCCCAGCCACTAAGCTTCTTTTCGGCTTTCGTCTCGAATTCCTCACCCCTTGCCAACTGATCCGCCATTTCCCCGATTTCTTCTGCTCCTTCTGGAATTGATCAATTTCAGATGTTGTGAGTTGCAAGAAAAGATTAAGAAGGGAGCCAGAAGGTAGCAAGGAGAAAGATTTTTCTTCGTCAAAACT
>QFDD01004056.1:0-15607 GCA_006871305.1 Vachellia collinsii
TAGTGCATGGAAATGAGGATGGCTCAGAAACACCGATATTTTCATAGATGTTGAAAAATGATTAGAATACAGACAACGAAACGCAACAAAATCAGTGTTGGTTATAGGAAGAGGGTAATGAGATTGACCAGAGTTCGTGGAATACATGGCCGCAGATATTGATGGATTGGAGGTCTTCGGCAATGGGCTTGAGAACTTCGTAGCAGATTGAGCAAATGGTTCCAGCAAAGTCCCCTCCATCACAATCGCCCATTTCTCGCTAACGCTCAATCTTCTGTCTTCTTCCCTCTTCTCGTCTCTGCTGTCAAAATTATAAAGCTGCGAAAATGGGGTGACTTGAAATTTGAAAATTTGGAAAAGCCTCGCTCGCTAATCATAAAGCGGGAAGCGAGTTATGTTAGAGGGAAAGAGATGGAAAATTTACGGCTAAAAGCCCCAAACGTTGTAAATTTTCGAATTAAACATTTTTAAAATTTTAATTATAATAATTTCCTTTTTCCCTATTTAGATTTTTAAGATCACTTAATTTCAGATTTATAAAAATCTAGGTACGCATGATAAACAGTTTTACATCATAATGACTCAAAGTCTGAAACTCTAAATAATTCATTTAAAGAAACTTTAAAAATTATAATTATAGAAAGGAAATGGTCATTGGTTAGTTGTGATTGATAAGATCCAATTTTTGATCATTAGGCTGAAATTATGATTCAAATCATGTTACATAAAATAAAACTTTTAAATTATTTTGTTTCATTCCAACTTTAAGACTTTCTCTGTCAATTTAAGTTATAATTTTTCCTTCATTCAAAAAAGTTATACCTTTTTTCCCACCATTTTTTTGGCTCGAATCGCCAACGTTTGAATTCTTGAGTTTGCTTTTTACTAAAAAAATTATTTTCTTAATGAAACAGGAAAACTATGTAGAAATAGAACACTACATTATTTAGCTAATGAAAAATGAATCGGTCAAAAGAAAAGATTTGGAAATAAAAGTTCGTTGCCAAATTTCCAAGAATAGAATTTTTCAAGCATTTGAAACATTTTTAAAGCAATATAATGCAATTATTATTAAATTCAACAATTAAATAACGAACAAATTTGTCAAATGTTGTTCGATGTTGATTTACGACCTCCTGGTATATTTATTAGATTAGATTGTTAGATGAGAGGGATTAGTATTACAGAGTTCCAGCTTTTCTCGTTTATGGTTTTGGATTATTATCAAATTCTCGAAATTACAGGAGCTACTTCTGCTTTGTAAATTTCGTTGGACCTTTCTGCAACCCAGAAGAAGACTCTGCTTTCTCAGTCAATACACAAAGAGGTGCACTCTACTCTACGTTTTTCTCTTGTTACTTTGCAGGATCGGAATTGACTATTCTTCTTTATTTACATTTGTTGCAGCACGAGTCTGCATTTGAATTATGTTGGGTATACGTAACTTTTTCCTATTCGAGAGCATGAGAAGTTAAAATTCATTTTTTTTGGTGGCCTCCTTCGATTCTGAGAGGAATCATGCCTTAGTTTCATGCGAGTCTACTGATCCTCTGTCTGTGAACTAAAATTCAGCTGAAAGTGGGGTTTCTATTGCAGTTGTTGTTAATTGCAGTTTCGTGCGACTCTCTCTCTCTCTCTCTCTCTCTATATATATATATATATATTCTAATGATGCGTGAGCTGCGGTCATCACCTTATTGTAATGTTTATGTTGATTGACGTCGTGTAAGGCAGATGAGGGAGAAAAGAAGTGGAACAAAGAATGAAAAATATCAGAAATCTACATTAGCTAACTCGTTCCCCCTTATTATGGACATTGATGACTTCAAGGTAGATGTTGAAACCATGCAATGCAAAATATATTCTTTCGAGATTCAGTAAATCATCTTGAACCTTGTGCATATAGGGGGACTTCTCTTTTGATGAATTATTTGGACATATGGTGAAAGAGCTTCTTCCCTCTTTCCAAGAAGAAGCAATAGATTCAACAGAAGGACACGGCAACGTCATTGGGGGCGATTCTTTTCCAAATGGACATAGGCTGGCTGCATCTGATGCAGGAAAGTATGCTCAAGCTCTTTCTAGTCCCTTATTCCCAGATGTTGAGAAGCTCTTATCTTTGTTCAAGGAATTTTGTAAGGAGCTGGCTGAGCTTCGTAAACAGGTTCCTCCCTGACTTTCCTAGAACTTAATGAGTAGTATCTTGGTGTCTTAATTTTCTTTTTTTCTTCGATATGAATTGAAGATTGATGGCAGACTCTACACTCTTAAGAAAGATGTATCTGTCCAAGACTCTAAGCACCGTAAGACACTTGCAGAGGTTAGTCTGCTGTATAATTCATCTTACTGAATTCTTCAAGCGTAGCATGGTATCCTAATTGGTCTGAATCAAGAAAATAAAGTCTTAAACACCTTAGATATAGCAAAAATATGATGATGTCACTCATACTTGGATACTTCTCTTTTAATATCAGCTAACTTCCCTTTTACGTTTTCATCATCATCGTTATTATTATTTTTCTTTTCATTAAGGGGAGGTCTTACTTCCTTTATTGATTCTAATGTGTCCAATTGTAATTTTTTTCACCTCATATGTCTTTATACTCCTTTCAGCTGGAAACAGGTGTAGATGGTTTGTTTGATAGCTTTGCTAGGTTGGATTCACGTATTTCAAGTGTTGGCCAAACTGCTGCAAAGATAGGAGATCAACTTCAGGTATTTTAAAACTTTATTCATTTTGCAAATGAATAATATACATGAAGAGTCGATTGTTGACAGAGTGTAATATCGTTATACAGTCTATATAACCAACCTCATTTGGTGAAATAAGGCTTGTTGTTATTGTTGTTTTAGTATTCATTTTGCAAACATCACATGTTTACCTATATAGACAGGTCAAGTACACTTTTTCTATGAAATATAGTCTCTGCTGATACTCTTGTGGCTTTGTAGAGTGCAGATGCTCAAAGGGTTACTGCTAGTCAAACAATTGATCTGTTAAAGGTATAACCAGTTGTGCAATCTGGTTTATACATGTTTACAACAAGAAATGAATTTTTTTATTGATATAATTTCTGCTTATTGCAGTACTTGATGGAGTTCAACAGCAGCCCAGGTGACCTAATAAAGCTTTCTCCTCTATTTTCTGATGAGAGCCGTACTGCTGAGGCTGCTTCAGTTGCCCAAAAATTACGTAAGATTAACTTTTTCCCTTAAAGCTTTTAACTTTACATCCCCTCAAGTTTGGAATTGTCATGTAAAGTTTAAGAGCTGTATACAAGGCCTCACTAGAAGCTACTTTTTCAAATATTGGCTCTGCACCTTACATCTATTTATCTGTATCCAACCACGTAAGAAATTTACAGACAATTTACAGGATCTTGATTATAAATCTGTTCCCATTTTTCAAAGACTCTGCTAACTATGATCATCTTCAGGGTCATTTGCTGAAGAAGATATTGGAGGAGGCAACCTAGGCGCCCCATCAATGATAGGAAATGCTACTGCAAGCAAAGGATTAGAATTTGCGGTTACTAATCTGCAAGAGTATTGCAATGGTTAGTAATTTGACGAAAACATGGATAGATATGTCTCATTGATAATATATAATACAATTGTCCTGATTACAAATAAAAAGAAAGAAGAATATCCTTAATTTAAGAAGATAAAAACACTATTGTTGTCAATTCATTCATTTAAAATTTTATTTCTTGCCAATTTCCTTTTTTTCTTCTGATTGGAAGATTGAACCCAATGACTTGATGCCTTGACCACACTATTTGACATAAGCTGTATCCTACCTTAGCCCATTACATGGGCCCACAGGATGAATTTTGTTTTTGTAATTCATTACAAGATTTAAAAAAGAAAACAGATTGTCCTTAATTATATGCTTTTAAGTATAACTGTTATTACCTAGATAATTTAAGACAAAAATGTATCAGGCCATGCCATATATTAAACTTTAATTTTCGTAGTGAAGTGTGTCTTATTTATTTTTCTATTTCTGCAGAATTGGAGAATAGATTGCTGGCTCAATTTGATGCAGCATCGCAGAAAAGAGATTTGTCCACGATGTCTGAATGTGCCACAATTTTGTCACAGGCAATTAAGCTCTGTTCTGCCTACATACAAATTTCCTTCTCCTTCTTTTCCCTCTTATTTCTATAGCTTCTCAGAAATCACCTTGCTGATTATTTTTTACTGATCTTATTTGGTTGGTAGTAGCACTGATCCTTGAGTAAATTGCAGCATCAACAAGTGACCAGGATATATATAGTGGTTGGAGATAATATGTCTATGCCTACATATTTCTTGGAGAAACCTGTGCGAGTGCCCTACCAAAAAAAAATTGCATAGGGGTCAATACGAGCTGAAATTGTTGTTTCCTGTTTGTCTAATCTTGTTTTGCATTCATAATTACCAAATATAACTAATACTTTAATTTATGATATGTTAAAGCGCTCAATGGTTTCAAAGTTTTCATTCTTAAGTAACACAAGCAATCTTCTTTAATGAAGATTGAAAAACTAAGTTAATACTACCTCAAAGAAGCTCTCCAATTCCTTGGAAGGTGCAAAGAAAAAAAATTCTCTTATTGAAAAGTCATATTTCGCTCCAATCATAAGCCCCACAAGAATGCAAAAACAGCTGACAGAAAAAGGACCTTATGCCCCTTGCTCCCTAAACCTCTGAACTTAATTGCTAAAAGGAAGGTCTAGCTTGTATGATCAAACCTAATGCTCCTTGGAGATGCCAGAATATTTATTCTGGAACTGTCAGTGCGACTTCATTGTTGAGATGAAAAAGGTAAATGTTTCTTAGAACTCTGATGGCTCATAACACGGACATCTAGTGAAATAGTCATATGGGGACCATTCTTTAGAAAATTATTGATGTTACACTAAGCGTTGTAGTCCAACCAAAAGCCTTTGTGGGAGCCCCTAGCTGCCAAAAAATGTTGGAAAACGAAAGCTACATATTTTGATTACCAGTCAGAAAATGAAGGAAAGAATCTAATAGGCCCCCTTGACAATGTGTACCAGGAGCAATACTGAAATCCAAATGTTAGGACAGTAGAAAACAGTCACTTCATTAGACAAGAGTTACCCACATAAACTCGGGCAAACACACTACAGCCCATAACAACATGAAGCTTCATGCAAATCACAGCTACTTAGGGTACTGCACAAACGTAAGAGTTCAGGCACAAATATAAACAAAGAGGACAAAGACCAAGTCCTAGCTTTTTTGAGTGTAGCTCTCTGCCTAACTTTCCTCCCAAAAGATCCTTGTCTCTCCCCAGGTCAATCACCCCCTTAATACTCTGCCAACTGCTCTCCACTGCCTCTTCTTCTTATCCCTCATGAAATTACTGTCTCTCGGCTCCTCCAGTTCTTTGGGTATATGCTCTTGTAGCTTCAACTAAACCAGCAGTCCTAGCTTCCTCCCTTTTCTCTCATTGTCTACAGCTGTTAATTTTGGTTGTAGCACTGGGTGGGGCTAAATCCTTTTATCTGGCTCAGTGGAAACACGCAGAGAGCCTGGCATTTTAAATAACAAAACAAGGTCATCTACAACTTCATCCTCAAGATTTTGAGAAAATTGAAAGTTCCAAGAAAAATGAGAATCCCAGAAGTAGAAAAATTAGATAAATCTGAAATCATGGTATGGAGTAGAGTTAATAAACATTAAGTTGTGAAAAAGAGGAGACTCCAATCCAATGGTCCTTTCAAGACCATAAATAAGTTTCATTCCTAAATTGAGTTATAAACTGAAAAGAAAATGAAATATATACAAGATATACGTAGGCACCAATCCAGGTGTTCTCATCCTAGCTATTCTATTATTAATTATATATGCTTTGGTTACTGTGCTTGTGGTTGATAGAGTGGAGATTAAAAGGTCAGGAGCTTGAGCGTGTGGAATAATGTTACAGTAGAGGAGGAAGGAGAAACAAGAAGAAAAAATGAACTTCATTTGACTACCAAGATTGACTTTCCCTCTTCATCCTGTTACATTTAAATTGGCATTGGTTTTAACTAACCAACTAACTCACTAGCTACCCCTCTTCTGGGTATATACTAGAAAATAATGTGGCCATTAAATTATTAATGGAGGTGTTAATTTGTGTTAAATTGACCTGTTTTACAATGCAGTTCAATAGGGGTACAAGTGCCATGCAACATTATGTAGCAACACGTCCAATGTTTATTAATGTGAAAGTCATGAATGCTGATACTAGGTTGGTTCTTGATGGTGATGGCGAACATGCTAGTCCCAGTAATGTTGCTAAAGGGCTTTCATCATTGTACAAAGAAATCACAGGTTTGAATTTTTAAAGATAATGACCTATTGGTGAAATGTTTAGTTCTTTATGGAATCAGTAATAGCATGCTGAATTGTTTCAGATACTGTTCGCAAAGAAGCAGCAAAAATCACAGCCGTATTCCCTTCACCCAATGAGGTTATGTCAATTTTAGTTCAGGTACCAAAGGACATGGTCTTCCCCTGATAATATGGCTTTATAGAGGCCATGTATTTTGGTGTATTGTCATGACCATTACTTTTTATTCTTTTTCTGGTAATTCTCCATGTAGCGAGTTCTAGAGCAGCGAGTCACTGCCCTTCTGGACAAATTATTAATAAGGCCAACTCTTGTAAATCCACCTTCAATGGAGGAAGGTGGACTTCTATTAGTGAGTGCTATTATCTCACCAGCTTCATTTTTATTGCCTGAATGTCAAATACGACAGCAAGCTGATATTGATGTTATTTGTGCTTAACTTTGAGGCTTCAGTATCTCAGAATTCTAGCAGTAACATATGAAAAGACACAAGAACTTGCTAGAGATCTACAAGCGGTGGGATGTGGAGACTTGGATATTGAGGGTAATGATTTAAGTTCAAATGCTGTTAGTTCCTTTTGCCTGAATTTCTTCGTTGTAGTGAATTAATTTCTAAGAACATTCTTAGACATGATATTTAAACATGACATATTGTTTGTTCATTAGTGGTAATATCTGGTGATAGTTAAGAGGAAGAAAACTGTTTTTTAGACTGGGCATGTCACCGATATTATTTTCATGTCTAGATTATGAGTAATTATCTTCCTGCAGTATGGTATGCTGCAGTACTTGTGCTAGCCTTGACATTTGGTTCTTATTTAATTTAGTTAAACTAAATTGTTTGTTTTTCATTGCTCTGAATTACAAATTTCAGCTATGGCTTAAAATTATTAGAAATTTTATGGATTTGAAGGTAACATTTTTCAGCTGTAAGTAACTTTTCCTGTGATCTCTTGCACTCTTAAAATTCTTCTATGGTTCAGGCCTCACAGAATCCTTGTTTTCAAATCATAAGGATGAATACCCCGACTATGAACAGGCTTCTCTTAACCAGTTGTATCAAATGAAGGTTTGCATTACCTTCAATTTTCCCCTTCCATTGGTTTGGATTTGATTACTAAATGTTCTAGTTGGGATGATGAAATGCAGATGGAAGAACTGCGAGCTGAAAGCCAGATATCTGAATCACCTGGAACAATTGGACGCTCAAAAGGAGCTTCAGTTGCTTCTCCTCTACAGCAAATATCTGCCACAATTGTGTCAGAGTTTGTGCGTTGGAATGAAGAAGCAGTTTCAAGGTGCAATCTCTTTTCTTCACAGGTAATAACTTGCTTTTGATATTGGAAAAACATTGGCACCCCCCAAAAAAATTGTTTGCAAAACCCCAGCCTAGTAACCTCTTCTGGTTCTTAACATGCTCATTTTCTTTCCCTTAGTGCTGCAACAAGAAGAGGTAACTTGAATTTGGAGTCACCAATTGGAATGTCTTGAAACTGCCTGGCATAGAGGGCTATTTCAAATTATATGAATACCTCAGATAACTACTTGTCAATCTCTGTACATGTTTTCGTACTTTATTCGTCCTTTTTTTAGTTAGTCTGCATTATCATTCTGTCTTTTTTTCCTTTGTTTATGTGATATTATCTTCAAATTTAAGCTACGTAGTTGTCTAGAATCTTAGGAGATTGTTGCGGGACTCTCAGCTAAATATCTTCACTTGCATTCTTTCATTATTTTCTCTGTTAGTATCTTTTTCATAATCCATAATCAAGTGAAGCGAACCCCCTTGCTTTCAAAAACTTGCATAATGAAAATGCTTCTGCATTGCCTAGCCTATTATATGATATCTCTTATGTTCATCTGATGCATGACCAATTTGAGGTGATGAAGATGCAATATTTCAATATGGATGTGAGATTTTAATCTCTCGTATGCGCTGCTAACTTTTTGTTCTTGTCCAGCCAGCCATCCTGGCAACCAATGTAAAAGCAGTGTTTGCATGCCTACTGGACCAGGTGAGATATTTTTTTCTTTAACATTCATGTTTCATATATACTTTGTCAATTGGAGCCAGTTGTTAGGGCTGTTACTTTTGCATTATACAGGTCAGTAAACACATTGTAGATGGGCTTGAGCGTGCTAGAGAGGGCCTGACTGAAGCTGCTAATTTGAGGGAAAGATTTTTGCTGGGTGTTGGCCGAAGAGTAGCTGCTGGTTCAACTTCTAACGTAATTACAATAATTTTTTTGTGAAATTTTTGTTTCAATTATCTACTTTAAATTTCATGTTTAGAAATCTTAACATTGCCATTGTCAATTTAAAACACAAAATATCAATTATTGCTATGCAGGCAGAGGCTGCTGCTGCTGCTGCTGGTGAAAGCAGTTTCAAAGCCTTCATGGTTGCTGTACAATGTTCTGTTAGCAGTGTGGCTATTGTTCAACAAGTATGATGTGGAGCCTTGATCTACCTTTATCAATATTTTGCAATTAAAAAACTAAATTGATTACTTTTTTACAGTATTTTGCAAACTCCATATCTCGGCTTTTGCTTCCTGTGGATGGAGCACATGCTGCTTCTTGTGAAGAAATGGCAACAGCAATGTCCAAAGCAGAAGCTGCTGCTTACAGAGGATTACAACAGAGCATAGACACTGTGATGGCTGAGGTTAGTTGTGGTGTGTTGCATGTGTATTGTCTCTTTTGGGGTATAGTGACCTGTTTTTAACTGCATATTTTTCAATCACTGTTTCTCTTGTCATCAATTGAGCTTATCATCAGACTAAGGGATACATGTCTACATATCACCGTTAACATGACAAATGGCCTATTTGATCTGGATGCTTGTCAAGATATTGGTGCGACAATGTTTGTGCCACAAAAATTACATTTGTGCTTCAAACCTCCTTGTAGGTGGAGCGATTGCTCTCTGCTGAGCAAAAGGCTACAGATTTTCGATCACCTGATGATGGTATTGCTCCTGACTACCGGGCAACCAATGCATGCACAAGGTAGTACGTTGAAGAAGTAAAATTATTGTTTGCATCAATAATGCTGAAGTTTATGGGAATTTACATTATTTTGATTCAGATGGGATGACATGTTAAACACTTGAGTTACATTTAAGAGAAAATATTCTTTCTATTTTCTTTTTATCTCTGCATCTTGTATTCTTAACTAGGATATTTGATTTTCTTGGTCAGGGTTGTGTCATTTCTCTCTCGTGTGCTGGAGCCTGCATTTACTGCTCTAGAAGGTCAAAATAAACAGGCATTCCTGACTGAGTTGGTACAATATTATGTTTCTAGTGCCCAAATTAGCCTTCTTTTCATTATTCCACATCTTCAATTGAATGGATGCAGCTCTCGCTGCTGGCTGCATCCCCAAAGTAGATGTATGTGTATTCATGGAGACATGATTGGTCATTGTATGGCCTTATCATAGAACCCTCGTCTTAAAACAAGTATTATTTGCCAAAAGTTGCTCTTTGTGGACAACAGCTTCTTAGATTAGCTCAGATTGGATATGTCGTTGTTGTTTTTCTCACTCACTTCACTTCTCATAGACTCAGGTTAAATAAGGCTCTTAATTGTAGAGTCGTTGGTTAGGATTGTCTTCCACTCAGATTATGATTTCATTTTTTTTCTAACAATGCAGTATGTGGCTGAATCAGTCACATCATGCATGATGCATCACCCATACTAGAGATGCACCAAATGTCATCATGATGCGCCACTTCAGTTATTACACATCTTACTTGCATTAAGCAGTCAATGTTATTTTTTCATATCATGTGATGGGCGTGAGACAGTAATGGTGAATATTAATAGATTGCAGTAGTTGCGCTAAATTTTTATGTATGTTTCCAAATTTCGTTAATTGCATGGTAGTTTTTGTCACTTTAGGGGACCCGGGTGCACAAGACGCTGCTAAATCATTGGCAGAAGTTTGCTTTTAATCCAAGGTAATTTGGCCCAAGTCATATATTCCTTGAAATAGCGAAATAGGGGTCTTCTCTACGTTATATGTGTACCCAATTCTCATGCTAAGTTGTTGGCAGTAATTTATGTTTTTTTTATATTTAAGTCAACAGGCTGCATAACATTTTTCTGATTTTCTGATTCTTGCATGCTTTGAAGTGGGGGATTGCGGTTGAAGCGTGATATAACTGAGTATGGAGAATTCTTGCATAATTTTAATGCCCCTTCTGTTGATGAGAAATTTGAATCATTGGGCATGTAAGTTGCTTGAGATGTACAAAAATTTCAAACTTCTGCCTTTTCCTCTTTGCCTTCCATCTTTCCCATCACAACTAATTTCTGAACTTCTGTAGATTGGCCAATGTCTTCATTGTTGCTCCCGAAAGCCTTGCAACTTTGTTCGAGGGTACACCTAGCATTGATGCACAAAGGTATATTACATCAAATCTATTGGTGCCTCTATTTATGATCCAGGCATAAGGTTAATATTCTAACTAATTTATTACTATTTCAATTTTGAGATTGGCTGGCTTTTTTGTTCCAAATAATGGCAACTAGCTATACAGTTTGCATTGAGCATAATTGAAGGAAAATGTCCTTTTCGTCTCTTAAACTCCATACAAGTGTGCTTTTTTTTTTAATTAATTTTGGAAACTTGTTCATCTTCTCTCATGAAAGTTCTTGCCTGGTTGCTCACTGTTCATGTATAACTATAAAAAATTCCATGTGCTGCTATACAGATTTATTCAACTTAGGGATGACTACAAGAGTGCCAAACTTGCTTCCAAACTGAGTTCCTTGTGGAGTTAACAGAATCTCCTTTGGCCAAGGGATCGAACACTCAACTTTTGAACCTTGAGTTTCTCAAATAGTTTCAGACGGATAAACTACAAGGAGGCTATCCACAGACCAATTTAGTACGTTGGAATACCTTCCTGTGCTGACTGGATATGTGAAGGTATGATCAATAATACCTGGTTGATATTCTTTTGAGGTTTCATTATTCATCCTTGTCAGATTTCACTATGTTAGAAAGGAAATTACTTGATCCCTTAGTTTACCGTGTAAAGGAAAATCTTAAGGAGCAAGAAATGACACGGTTGTTGATTTTGCTTGTGCGGAGTATCCCATACTTGGAATGAATAAATATAGTGAATGCTTTATTTATAAAATACATATTTGTTTGATTGGGCCGTTTATGAAATGCATTATTTCTTGGTATGCTGTGTCAGTCACTGTCAGCACCTTCCCATGTTTTTCCCTGGAGAACTACAGCTCTACAAGCAGTTAAATTAAGGTCTTTCAAATATTTGATCACAAATAAATCCTAAGGTTGTTTATGTGATTATTACTTATAAACTTAATACTCTAATAATAATTTGGATATAATTGGGATATAAATAGTATTGAAACAACAACAAACAGACATAGATTCTTCGTTTGGATTCTTTGTTTTTAGCTCAATAGCCTGTAACAAGTTTAGGTTATAATGAGAACTGACTGATTGGTGATATTCATTGGCCTCCATTTATTTCAACGTTTTCAGCTGATTTTGTCTTTGTAGTTTACTCATGGTCCAAGTGTTATAGCATTAGAGCATTGTAAGCATGACATATATGCCAGTAATGATTAATGAAAAAGGCATTAAGAGTTCAAATTCAGGTTTGCTTCTCTATCCCAGTCCATTAAATCCACATGGACTGCTGATTGTGACTCTTTGTGGTGGGAGGCTTTTTATTGAGAGCACCTTCCCCACACTATAAATATTATGAATCCTCTAAAAGTGAAAGCAAATCTTTCCAAGTGAGGATCTGTGAATTTTTATTGAACGATATGTTCCGATTAACAATTTACCCAAAAATTTGGTTATTGATAGAGTACAATGAGATCATACGATTTATGTAGCCGACACTATCTAGTAAGATAACGTTTATTGTTGTTGTTGAGGATCTGTGAATTCTCCAATGTCTAACTAGACATATTGTCTTTTTGTATTTTGCACATAGAGTTTGAAGAATGAGTTGCATTAATTAGAGTGAAGTGGAAGGCAATCTGAAAAATTAATGAAGTGGCAGGTGGGGGATGCCTTGCTTGCATAGTTATAGACCTTGAATCTGTCAAAACCTTTTTAAGGAAATGGACTTGTTATGTTCTGTGTGGGTTACCCATGCTCATGATTCACATCATATGTATCTGTCATTTTGCATGTTCCTCTGCCAAACCCATTATGCCTCCATTAGTACCGCATGGACCTCTCTCCCTGAACAAATAATAACCCATTCTTGTGTAGGTCACCTGGTTAATCTCCCTCCCAAAAAACAAAAATACTTTCTTGTATAATTTATAGGTATGTACTGAACTACTGGTTTGGTTGATTTATTTATGGCGAGAGTTTTAAGGGATTGGGCTCAGTGAACCTCTTCTCTCCTGTCCGTATCTCTTTTTTTTTATAATTATAAATTTTTCACAGGCAATTCAGAGACTCCCAAAAATTGCCACTAAAAAAGATTTATTTTAGTCATAAATGTAATGTCTTGTTTTAAAAATTTATAAATGTTTTTTTTTCAAACTCCATTGATTACAGAACATGGAAAGGGTTTTCATTAAAGGGATAATTTAAATGCACATTTTTTATATATAATTAATTCTATTAAGATATGCAAATCATTTATCTAGTTCATATGGTACAAGGAAGAGGGTGAGCAAAAGATAGCAGTATTAAAATTTGGGGGGCCCATGTGACAGGATCGCCATGTTATCTTGAGAACGTGAGGGTCAACGCATGACTCTTGAGTTATTAAGCTGAGGAAAGGCTTCATGTGTTGTGTGGTATGGATTGAGTGTGCTGTTGACCGAATCTAGTTCATCCTTTGTTCCGTTGCCAACTTCGCTTCTCATCAAAATGCTCCAATCTTGTATTTTTTTTTAAAAAAAAAAAAGGGTTTACTATGATCTTCAATATAGGAGTTTTAGTTGATTATTTTGAAAAATTAAAAAAATTAATTTATTAATATATTTATCATTTTTCTTCAAGTTAATTTACTTGAATGATAAACTGATATTTAATTTAATAATAATAAATATGTCAAAATATATATTATAATTAAATAACTTATTAGTTTTTTAATCTTAAAAAAATTGATTCTTACCTTAAGAATAAGAGATAGTATAAGATATGAGTGCTTCCAATTTTTGTAATTTCATTTTTATTTTAAAAAAGTCATTCTGAACGGCTAAAATTAAATATAAATTATTTACATCCCTAGAGATATATTGGAGATGTTAGAGTCTCTCATCCATGAAGTCAAACAAGTGCGCAAAAAAAAAGGGAGCTAAATAATTTAGAACATCGATTTGGTAAATTTCTTTTTTAATGAGATTAATGGGAAAAGCGAAAATGCGCTATGCTCAACTTCACTTCCTCTTTTTGTGCAACTCAAATTTTAGCTTGAATTAGTTGAAATGATTTTAATGATTAAAATATTTCAGAAAACATCTTTTAACTCAACAAGCAACTTCAGTGTCATTGCATTGTTGCTCTTGGGATAGTGGCATATACATTTCTCCTCCACGAATGTTTCTTTTCATCTTCAAAAAGTGTGATCATTGCAAATGTTGACTCTTTTTTTTTTTTCATCTTTTTACTATTTTTCGTTCCCGCAAATAATTTTCATTTCATCAAATATGATGAGACCCACCAACCGCTAATCATACCTGTTCCCATTGGTAGATTAGATTCATATTATTTTTATATAGATTTGATTTAATTCTGATAACTAACTAGTATAAAGGGTCTTAATCACTCATTTGATCCTATTTATAGGGTAAAAAGAAAATATTTTATTTGGTCATATTTATAAATTAACTCGTTAAATTTTTTATTAAATAATTTTATCATTCATTTATTATGTTTTACTTATATATATTATGATTTACTTTACTCTCATGTATTATAGTGACTATTAAATAGAGATAAAATTGAGAAGTTATTGAATTTTAAAGAAAAGTTAATACGGTTTAAAATTTCTTTGGTCTTTATAAAAAATGTTGAAAGTAATTTATAAATAAAATTAGATGAGTAATTTATAAATACTCTTTACTTACATCGAAAAATAATTAAATAGCCAATATTTGAAATAATAATTACTAGTAATCTCTTAATTAGTTTCACTGCTGTTGCCTAAACTAGCCCCAAGTGAGTGGTTTATAGTATATTTCTTTTGCTAAGCACATATTGGGAGATAATTCTATTTAAGGTAGTGTTGAACATTAAATATAGACATTTATCATAACTCCCTACAAGGATTTTACATTTCTTTACCTCGTTACGAAGTATTAGCCCTTTCGACTACATCTAATCCTCATTAGTTAGTTTCCATAATTTTAAAAAGCTTGAATTTGAAGTTGGCATTAAAAAAGCTTGAAAAAAGAATTTCATCCAAGGAAATGGCGTGATGTTAATGGTTATAATCCACACCATAACATGATTGCATTACACATGAAAGTTAGCATTGTGATATTTTGTTTAGAATTAAAAATATTATTCACGGAAGATATATAAGCAATGTAAATTTTAGTTGTTTTTTATTCGAAAATAATTAGTTTCACTTAAATATTAATTCCTTTTTAGGAAAATCATGGTAAGAATGAAAATATGGATTTTTCAAATTAAATTTGAACTATTAAAATTTCTCCAGTGTATAAATGAACAAGATGATTGAGGTAGAAAATTTCTGATTGAAGATTTCGCCGGTCAAGAAATAATAAAAAATATATATATAGGATACGTGGTGATCACTAATCCATGATAAAGTTGGAATCCTTCTCCCAAATGCTACACTTAATTTTCAAAATAAGTGAATCATGACTAATAAAAAGGTAGGTGTTATTTCAGTTGGAAAAAAAGAAATCCCCACTCAAAAAATTTATTGATAAAAAATTATCTACATCAGAATACCGACACACCCTACGTATAAAATAATTTGTAAAATGTCAATACTTTTTCTATATCATGTCCCTCTTAGGTAAAAAAATTTAATGGGACACTTTTTTTCCAATTTTTCCTCACTTCACAAAACCTTTCATCTATGAATCATTTATTAAAAAAAAAATTATCAAACACAAGTATAGTTTTATCTATAGAACTAGCCCAGGCTAGACATATAACAAATTGCTTGAGTTGCTTTGAACAAAACGGATCTATTATAACTCTATGAAGCAATTAATATAAACAGTAAATGCATTACAAATTACATTATTGATAATCTATAAATGTGTGTGTG
>QFDD01004057.1:0-16970 GCA_006871305.1 Vachellia collinsii
ACACACACACACAGATCTAAACCGTTTAATATCCAATTTAAATGATCCAGAATTTAAAAAACTAATCATTTTAATCAACAATTTAACCAAATCCGTCGCCACCAGGCCACCACCCAAAAAAGCACAAGTAGCCCCCAGCCTACTCAAGTATTCTCAACCTGGTTCACAATCGTTGGTGGACCATCAATAATCCGACCAAAACCCGGTTTGGGGCACCGCAAACAATAACCCCGTAAAGGGAAATAGCATTAATACTACTTAAGTCCCTTATTCATTGATCGACTAGACCACATACACATTAAACATCAGACTAGCTCGTTCGCAAAACGTAAGGAGGAACTGCTGTTTCAACCGAAGAGACTAGACGATAACATCGCTCCCTAACTCTACCTCTAAACCAAAAGCTTATTATATTCACAAATATTACAGGCTCGCTCTTGGATTACACAGACTTTCATGAAGCTGATGCCGTAGCTTTTCTGGCCCTCTTCGATGAAGACCTCAGAGACTTGGGCTGTTTCGGCTTCGCAGGCGTGGATGATTTCTTCGTCTTCCTCGCCCCAGCCACTTTCCTCGCTGCCTTCCTACCCTTCTTACCTGTCTCTGTTTTCCTAGCCCCGCTTCGCTTAGAGCGCTGAGCCTTCTGTGTGACGGACCTTGTGACCTTGCCAGCAGTGTCCCTATTCTTCTTGCTTGCTTCAGAGGATAGCTTGTAGGAAGCCTTGATCTTGATGAGCTTCCCTCTTGCAGCCTGGTTCTTCAGCTGAAGAGCCAATATCTTCTTGAAATTCGCAGGAAGAACCGACTTGTGCTTCTCCTCCATGTACTTGGCTATGGCGTAGGGGCTGGAGCCACCCTTCTCGTTCAGAGCCAGTAAAGCTTCCTTAATCATCTGCAAACACCACCCATTCCATAATTAATTAGCAAACCTTAACACACAGACACAGTTTCTATTTTCCCAAAGAAAACCAAAGAGTGATAAATAATTGGAGAATAATCACTGAAAGTACCTGAAAATATGGAGGATGAGAAACTGATTTCGCCTGCTTAGGCTTCTTCTCCTTTGGAACCTTGGGCTTCGTCTCCTTGGCCACTGGCTTAGGCTCCTCTGCAGGCTGATTAACGACAGTGCGATCACCTTCTCCGGCGGACGACATCACGAAGAGACAGAATCACGGAAACAGAGAGTTAAGAGATTGGTTCAGAAGCTCAGGACCTGAGAACAGCAACGATTGCCTGTGAACCGACTTGAACGTGACGTTGAGCTTTATATAGGCCGGGGCCAATCTCTGGGGGAGAGGAACATAAGTTGGGATTGGTAAATTTCATAGCAAAGGGATCGCCAGGGTGTTCAAGATAAATCTAGAACGTACACGTGGCGCATATGGCATCGTTATTCAGAAGATATTTACTCAAGGGAACAGATATGAGCATTTGCTGAGCAGAGGATGAGGATTCCAGCGTGGCTTGGTTTTCCATTCTTTAGGCCCAGAACAAGAGTGTGTTTTCTGACTCCTTTCACGATTCATTTTCTTGTCATGTGCTTCGTTTCACACCAATAACTTTTTTGGGAATTCACGTCAACATAACAACGATCACAATGCGGGTTGAATCACTTAAATTGCTTACCATTTAGGTGCCAAGCAAAGCATTCCTCACTTCAGCCATGGATTTTGCGAGGTTTTAAAATGATCCACACAATTTGACTTTATGAAATTCACTCTAAATAACAGAAGCTATTACATAAAATTTGTTGTTCGAAAAAATTTTATCGCATAACTTCGGTAACAGGTGTTTGGAATGTTGGCGATGTTGGAGCTCAAAGGGCTGATCCTCCTCTGCAAAATCAGCTAAACATGAAAATCTGGGATTCGGTTTACAAAAGCCAGCCCGTGCCAATTGTTGGATTATGTATTAATGACAATTATTCCTCCACCTTATATAGATTATAAAAATAAGTACTTCCTCGTGAGGTAACAAAAATCAATAAATTCATAAAAACTGAATTCATCGTATAGACACGTGGATTCCTACATCAAATCCCCTTCATGATAAAAGAACTTTTGAGCCATGTCACATACTCTACTCTGGAGTCTCATTGAATCCCAAATAAAACTCAGCTACACATTGGACATGACGGTCATCATGTGACGCCCCTAGGAAAACAAGAAACCACGCACGCATTGAATGTTGTAGGGAATCTGTGTCAGCAGAATCATTCAACCGCCACTTCACATCCGAATAATTTGACCTGCCACCTCCTTAAATTCACTAATTTGTTGATTCTTCATTGTGATACAGGTGATTTGGGAAGGGGGAATTTACGATGTCAGTTCGGGAGAGCTCCTCCCATCTGCGAAATTTCATGAACTAGAAACTTTAAACTAGCTGTAGCATAGCTCTTTCACAACAGTAGATCCTCTCATTCGGGAAAATATAACCTGACGCCTGGGCGTTCAAGCGGCCAAGCACCCAGGATGGCTGCACCCCTCGTTGTTCCGGTTCTTTTTTTTTTTTTTTTCAAAATGGCAAAAGCTGACAAAACATTCAACAAATTACTTACAATCGTATTCTCTGCTTTACTCATTCCACACAACTCAGTTCCACACAAACCAACGACACAGTTCAGTTATAACTAAAGCTCCACCTACCAATGCTGATTAAGGACTCGGCGGATGAAGTTTATTCACAGAGTGAATCGACCAAACTCAACAGGAACCCATTTAAATCGATGGCACTCTAGAAATTAGTTTAGATGTGCAAACATGATAAGCTCTTCGTCTGTTACAGTTTGGTGCATTCCTGCGTTTCTATTTTATACATGTCACTACATAAAAGGCTAGGGTGCTGGATGTCACAGTGCCTGTCTCCATATGTCAGGGCTCAAACAGAAACAATCAGAATTGGGGTTAGGCTACCATATACAACTCTAATCATCTAAAGTCAAAGACATAAATAAAAAAAAACTTGCAATTTTATGGATTCTTCATATTCAACCTACCTGTTTTAGAGGTACCCCGCCTTCACAAATCACAGGACTCCAACTCAAACTGAGATAGTAGTACCGCTGCAGGCTGGCTAGTTTCGGGATGATGCCAATTCGCCACAGAATCTGTGGTACTTGAAAACCATAGCAATCCACAAAATGACATATAACAGAAGATCAAAAGTGCAGCAATCATAAATTTCAAATCACCGTTTTATCATGGGTTGTGGTCACATTAAGAAAGCCTAAAATATTGAGCGCATGATTAAAATCAATTCAAGAAGGCAAGAAAAAAGGGATATTGTCATAGCCTCACTAAAATGTGCCAATTGCTATGCCATATATTTTAAACCAACCAACCGGTGAACATAGAAAGCAAGAGAGGAATCATAATGGAGAGAACACCTATCCATCACAGCATATTACCAAGGTAATATTTGTGTATGTGTGTGTGTGTGTGTGTGTGTTTTTTTTTTTTGTGTTGGGGGGATGGTGGTGTTTAACCTTTTACACCAAATCACTTTTTGTATTTCCGAAGCGATCAAGGATGATGTGTACCATATGTGTATGCACTGGAGTGTCAGGAGAGATCCCTTTAACAACATACAGTATGGTGCATGGTAGTGCAAGTAAATATTTGGGCAACTCTCAACTAATGAAAAGCTTCAGGTCCTCCACATTCTATATGGCTTGAAAAAAATTAGCCAAACATTTTATTCAAAGTTTCTGTTCTGAGGCAGAGGAAACCTCAAAGCATCCATAGAGCCAATCATTAAAATCCAAGAACATGTAATGGTGCATATTACATCCATACTCATACGCCATCAATCACAAAAGCCTAAGAACCAGTTGCACCGTTTCACGATCATCTAAAGATGAAGATGAGATTTTGTCCCCATTTCCAAGACATTGAAAAAAGAAAAAAGTAACCTAGTAACTAAGGCGCAAGATAGATAAATACATCTCCATAAATACCATTTGCTAAGAGGTTCACCATAACGCTTCACAGACCTGGCCAAGGCAAGTTCCTGAAAGACTTTAAATGATATCATTCTAAATTCTAAAAGGTCCACAACATTAGATGCTTCTCATATAAAACTAAAGAGGTTTATTCTCAACTATAAACACAAAACACTACATTCAGAATATGAAACTCTTCAAGGATACCCAAACTAACAATGAGCAAAGTTCAGGACAGAAATCAATCTAAATGACAGTTTGTTCCGTGAAAGATCCATGATCATTATTCCAAATGAAGATAGTAAGCCTTTCACTGTGTTCATTTCCCCCAGCTAATTCCTTGCATAAATCAGATTCCTTCCAATATGGCTCCTAACCGTTCAAGTGATTTGTAACTGAATATACCTCTCCACAACCTTCCTTGCAACCTCAAAAACCTCAATATGCATATCCATATATCAAACCTGCCCATCAATTTCTCAAAGGATAAATTTTCCACCTGAAAAATCTAGGCCTCCAGTTGTCCTAGACACTTTCTGATCATCAGTGATAAACTAGATTAGTCACACGGATAGAGTACATTCAACAAAGCATCCCCAAATACAGTCCCTTATCTCATCATGCCTAAGCAAGAGAAGGTCTAGCCCATTCTCAATACAAAAACATATTATATCTCACTCCGGAACCCAGATAAACAGCCTAACCTACATGGTATACATTAAATAACCTAGGCTATAGCACCTGTTGATCTAATAGACAAAAACAAAAATAGAAACTAAAAAGGTTTAATGGAATGAGAGTAGGGTGAAGACAGAAAAGAAACAATGAACTTCGTAATTATATGCGGCAGCAAACCACGAGCTGATAAACAGAGAAACCCCTCCTGCATTTCCAAGCTCACCTAAACATCATTAAGGACCAATAAAACATTAGAAGAGAAATCACTGCAGCATATTAGAATACAAAATCCTATAGAATAATCTTTTACCAAAAGAATTTTGAATCTAGTAGTAGTATCTTCGCCCATGTGAGTTGACACCCCCATAAAAAGATGAATATGGACCTCCACCATACTGCAACATCAATACCTTAACTCATCAAAGAACTATGGTTTAACCATATGAATCATAAAATAGGCTGGATAGTATTCACTCACATCAGCACCATGATAATCATGTGGGTACTGTCCCCTGCCAGGTGCAACAGAATCTGCAAATAAAAGAGTCATCGTCATACTGACGCTGAACAAGCAAAGATCAATAATCAAGAAAAAAAGAGGTGAGAGTCAATACCATGGTAACGACGGCCATGAAATACAGCAGGATCTGTATAATCCTGTCGAGAACGAAGTCTAACAGGCCCCATGTAATTAGGATCTGGGTCCTGAAACACAGAAATACAAGATCGAATACCTTTATATTCAAGTACATGGAATGGAATGAATACAAATAAACTGTTGTATAAACAAGCAGCTTAAATTTTATTTAAAAATTAATCTCAACAGAATTATGTGGATATACAAGCAAATTAAAATTTACCAAAAACTAACTCTTACAGTCATATAAAATGGCCGTTTCATCCCATGCACACTGTTTTCACAGACGTATGGATCATCAATATGCCTTCCCATAAAAGGCCAATCAAACTGTCCTTCAGGGGAGAATGGCATCCTTGGGGGAATAGGTTCACCAGGGCCTCTCTCAGGGGTGCCATACCATGCTCTATCAAGATGAGGCCTAGATGAACCAGCAACAGCAGCACCTTGCGCACCTGCATAATGTCCACCCCTCAAAGGAATCATCCTTTCCCCTGCTTTGCAATGAAATGATTTTAAAAGGATTTGAATGATTAGAAATTTAGTCATAGTAATAAGTAAATAAAAACAGTAGCATAGAATATGAATCAATGCACAATGAGACCCTTGAATACTATGGAAAAAGATTCCTTTTCCATTGTACAAACAGTGAGATATATGATGGTTATTATACTTATAATATGAATATTTCACAGTGACTTTCCTTTTCTAGTATTAAAGCCCCTCACATTCAAAAGGCAATACAACAGCCACAAAGATGACAAGCAAGAGCAGGAAAAATGGTTCTTCATACCGAATTGCCTCTGATGAAAATCTGGATAAGCATTATTAAGATTAAGATCATCCCAGAAACCCATTCTTCCAATCTGACCATGTCCTCCATGATAATAATTCCGATCCCTACTAAAATTTCCCCAGTGGGCAGCATGTCCTCCACGAGTAAATCCCCTTCCTGTTGCAGTTGTCATTAAATACATCATAACGATGTGCAAAAGTCATTATAGTGTCCAATTAACAGTAATGACAAAAAATACCAGATCTTGGAAAGGCTCCGCCCCGAGCATGACCAATTCGGAAACCACCACACATGCCTCCCTTGACAGCCTGTGTTTTAGGCAAAGGATTTGAAAGTCTAGCTCTCACTTTCATCTGACAAATGTGGAAATCATGAGCCCTCTTATTATCAAACCAAATGTAGCCTTCAAGCAAAAAAGGCAACCAACCCTCAAGCCCTCTTATTCCTCTCACTTGAAAGCCTAGTTCAAAATGTCAGTTGGGTCTATACGAAATGACATGCCTCACTTGAAAGCCTAGCTCAAAATGTCACTTGGGTCCGAAATGACATGCAAACGACTAATAAACAAAGGTAATAATAATTAATCTTGAAAACGCAAGAAAGCAATAGAGAGAGAGAGAGAGAGAGACAGTAAGAAATCAATCAAAAGGGACCTCCTTTCATATTTTCTGTTTCTTAAGAATGACAAATTTATATATCTATAAAAAATCTTTAGAAAAAAAGTCACACTGTTCATAAGCCATGAAAAATGATGTAGTTATCCACAGGCTTTATGCAAGACACGCAGATTCACATTCTCATTTAAGTAATAACACTCAAATATTACCCTGACTTAAGACAAACTATTAACATAGTGTAGGAAGCAAAGGAGAGAAGAAAAATAATCAGTAATATAAGAATGAAAAATTATGTGCAAGTACACATCTAGATCATATACCTTTTGTGTTCCATTAACAAATTCTGAACTATTTACACCATCAACACAAGCTACAGCAGCTTCATGTGTAGAGAAATCAACAAATCCAAAATCTTTCCTCTTAGCACTAGTCATATTCTGCGAAAGTACAATTCGTACAATTTCACCATAACCTTTAAAGTGCTCCCTAATGCAGCTTTCATCCCAATGAGGAGGGAGACCATCAACAAAAACAGACTTCACCTGCGCCATAATCTCTGGATCCAGCTCTCGCACAGGTTCAGCGAAGGCTACTTTGACAGTTCGCTCAGCATGTCCAAAGATTACATCAGGCTTTTGAAGCCTCTTATAGGCAAGCATGGCATCATGATGACAGGAGAACTCAAGGAATGCAAAGCCCCGGCTTAATCCTTCATGGTGAACATCTGGGACGAGTGTAATGTTTTCAACACCCTCAACACCATAATCCTTCAACTTCTGTTTGATCTGCCATCCATATCATACAGAGAATGAGCAAACCAGCCAGAAAATTTACGTATTCAAAAGAACAAACTGCTATCGACTTACAGCTTCTTTTGTCCATGTATTGCATATGTTTCCTAAGAACAACGTGTCATTATCCTCACTGGGTGCAGTGCCACATCGCTTTCCACGTATCTGGGAAAAAAATGATAGGTTAGAGAAAAAGCGAAAAAGAAAGAGAAGAAAATGTGGGGAAAAAGAGGAATGGCCAAAAAAAAGGAAAGAGATAAACATACAACAGGGTTTTTCATTTCTGACAAAGCTTTCTTTGCATGTTCCTTACAAGAAAATTTTACAAATGCATAGCCCTTATTTTTGTTTGTTGAAAAATTTTTATGCAATCTAACTTCAACTATCTCCCCAATCTTCTCAAAAACCTTTTTAAGATCTCCCTCTGTAGCATCACGATCAAGCCCACCAACAAATATTTCATTCTCTTTCTTAATCTTGCGCTCCTTCACCATAGTTGACAATTCCTTGCATTCCTCATCCAGTGTCTCAGCTTCTTCAAGAGGTCCCTCTGGATCAGCATCAACAAACTCCTCCCCTCCTTGTTCTTCACTACCTAGCCTTCCACCACAGCTCTCAGTGCCTTGATCACCACTTGGATCCTGCTTTTCAGGTTTAACATCATCTTGCAGAAATTGGTTTGACATTTCCATCTCCACAGAATCAGTATTAGATTCCTGGTTATGTATAATATTACTTGTCTCCTCTTCAATGGATATCTCTAATTCTTTTTCGCCCTCCTCTTCCATTGATTTTTCTGATTCTTTTTCTCCATCCTCTTCCTTCACTAGCTCTATTTGGTCTTTCATTTCCATACTGACAGAATCAGAATTAAATTGCTCGTTATGTACAATATTAGTTATCTGTTCTTTTGTAGATTTTTCTGCTGCTTTTTCTCCAGACTCTTCGTCTGTTTGGTCTCCTTTTGCACCCATGGGTTCTTCATTCTCCAGAGATCTAGAGAGCTCCACCATTGTAGGTTCTTCTTGATTCAACAACTTAGGGACGCCTTGGGAGGCAGATACTGCAGCTTCAACTATCTCTCTTTTCTTTTCTGCTAATTCATTGCCACTATCAGCATCACACTCATCCCCAGCAGATTGTCTAACAAACTCAAAACCTTCTTCCCCCACTTCTTTGCTTTCAATTTCATCTGCTTGGATCACCTCAACATTTAGAGGCTCTTCCAATTTCTCAGCTACTTCAATACTATCGACTTTCAATGTTTCATCAGTTATTGCCTCCACTTGTTCTTCCCGTTCCCGGGTAGTAACAGCTTTGGTTGAATTCCTAGGTCTTCCCAATGCTCTCTTTGGCGTCAGCCTTGGTGTTGACATTGCAGCTGTAACAACTTTTGTCTCTGGTGTTACCTGAGAAGCATCAGCCGCTGCTCTTGCCTCCTCTATCACACGTTGAGAGAAGAAAATAAAAATCAACAATTTGGACAATATATTGCTACCAGATTTTAAAGAATGATTATATATCATACAGATGGGGTAAATCGGTTCTCCAATTATTAGGCCTTTCTTATGCCACATGACTGCTTCAAAAAATGGATAATGCGGGAAAGAGTGCGTGCCCACTTCAATAGTAATAACGTTAAAAATTCGCCAAAAGAAAAAAGCTTAGAATCCAATTAAATACTCATAAACCAATAACATCTAATTTACCAACTCGGAGCACAGAGTCGACAGACACGCCGATTACACTCCTTATATTTGATTAAGTCAGAGCAATTTTGCGGCTGTCCATCTTATAACGATAACTCTAGCTCACGAACAACTTTCGATCATTCAAACACATAAAAAAATGTCAACATAATTTTGGGGAAGAGAAGTTTTACCAGATGATTGTTCCGGTTCCTCATCGAAGCTTGTGCTTTGTAAGAGTGAGGCCTCGTTCTTCTTTGCCTGCCTAGTCTTGATCGTAGAGATGCGCTTGGTCTGGGGGGATTGCGCGTTCGCCGGGCTTTTAGATGTGGATTTCCTCGTCGGCGGTGTCTTCTTAGCCGCCGCTGTCTTGGAAGAACCAGCGTTTCTAGTTCGCATGATGATCGATAGAAGCAGAGGAAATTATGCCCAGTATAAGGGTGGTGATTCGATTATTGATTTCAGATGTTGAGGCTTCGGAGTCCCAGTATCTTATGTCGGGACGCATAACAATGGAATCTCCAGCTGCTGATGAACACTGTTACCGCGCAATGATAGCCCATACAATGCACACACCCGTGGATATCCTTTTGGGAAAAAACATAAAAAGATTTTTAAAATTGTAAAAAAATAAATTAGGGTTTCGAATTTTCATTGTCCTACATCAGGAGGAGCTGAATCAAATAGGAATTTCAAAATGTTAGTGAAAATACCAAATTGCCCATGAATATTGAAGAAGAATATCACTGAGTACGTTAATAGTTTACATGTTGACAATGACCATACTCCCCATTACAGCAATACTTCGACTTCTCAAACGCTCCCATGCACGGTTACATCACCACCCTCCACCCTTAGCTTTGACGAACTCCAATGGTTTAGATCGGCCATGCAGCCTGTGCTCAGGCAGGATCTCGAGCCGCCACCTACTTCCACAATTGTCGATGTATTGAAGCCTTTGATGAGATTAATGTTGTCATAGTCTTACGAGTCGGATGAGCAGAGGGTGAACTCAGCCAGGGTGGTTGGAGTCGTGGCGCAGGCGCCGTTGCACTAGATTTGGCTAGAGCCATAGTCTCTAGTGGTATAAGTTATATGGCCTGACTCATCGAGTTCACAGTCAGTTCATGCCCAGAATCTTACGGACTAACCCACAGGGACCTAGAAGCTTTATGAGCCCCCTCTTGGCAACTTGAATCCCATAATGTCGATGTCTAGTTTTTATAGAATTCCTACCCATAACGTATAATTATACTTATTTACAAATGTAAATGTAGCTCCCAAAGTTCCTGAGTAAATATTATAAAACAGAGCAAGGAAAGTCAGTTTCATTAACTTTTTTCTTTAAGTGAGACACCCATATTTCCCTAGTTACAAATGAAATACAACTTTGAAAATGAGGAGGAGGAAGAAATAAAAGAGCAAATGAGGAGGATGCCGAAAGTAAGATAACAGAGCCATTGTTGCTTCCCTTGGATGTTGCAGCTGCATTTGTGAAAAGAATTGATATGATTGCAATTAAAATTGAATTAGGCAGAGAGTTGAATTGCTAAAGTAGAAGGTCCTGTGCCTACCTCCTGTTGCTCACTTAGATGGAGAACTTGATAGATAAAAAATCAGAGTTTGAGACTATGGAGACAGCACATGAGTATAGAATTAACAAATTCAATATAATAAATCAAATTCTGATATACCAACGTTAACAACAATATATTATGTATTGACAAAATTAGTATAAAGAATGACAACAAACCAAACAGATTAACCAAACTATTCATTCGAATGAATCACTTGTATCATTTGAATGAAGATCGTATCTTCAACTCATTCGAATAATCTCTTGAGATAACACTCTCAACGTTAACAACTATGCAATAGGTATTGACAAATTCAGCATAGGAAATGACAACAAATCAGATATGGTGTATCAGAAAAAGCCTAAGATGATAAAAATAAATTGAAATAGGATGTACTCTTTAACCTGACTTGAGTAGCTAAACAAATTGTTCATTCGAATGAAGAATTTTTAACATGATGATTTGGAACAAGGGCTATATTTTTTTTGATGAACACCTATTTTGTTGTTTTTGGAAGAACCTTCGAGAATAGCGTCTACGGCCGCTCTGCTTGTGTTCGGCCTCATCCCTTCAATCTTTGCCTATGCTGGTAACTTCCCAATCCATAAGTTTATGCAAGCACAGAGCATGGTGGTGTCAAGTGCCTATATATTGGCGGTGACAATGGTGGTTCATCTGGGGTTGAGCTAGGTGGTGGTATTCAAAATGGGGCTTGGATTATTAGGAGAGTCTTTGGTTCTGAATATGTCGTGATGGATCGTGGTAATAGGTTAGTTTGTATATATTGTGAAGACATTCGAATAAAAATTGGCATAGGAAAGGAGAAGAATATCTATACATTATTCGGATGAAACCTGTTGGTTGGTCCAGAAGATTATAGGCGTGAATTCACTGTGAACTCGATGAGTCAAGCCACATAACTTATGCCACCGGAGACTATGGCTCTAGCCAAATCTAGTGCAACGGCGCCTGCGCCATGACTCTAGCCACCCTGGCTAAGTTCACCCTCTGCTTATTCGACTCCCAAGACTATGACAACGTCAGACTCGTCAACGGCTTCAATATGCCGACGATTGTGGAAGTAGGTGGCGGCTCGAGATCCTGCCCGAGCATAGGCTGTGTCTCTAATCTGAACTGAGTGTCCGTCAAAGCTGAGGGTGGAGGGCGGTGACGCGTGTAACAGTGCATGGGGGCGTTTGAGAAGTTGAAGTATTGCTGTAACAGGGAGTATGGTCATTGTCGACATGTAAACCATCAACGTACTCGGTGATATTCTTCTTCAATATTCATGGGCAATTTAGTATTTTCACTAATATTTTGAAATTCCTATTTGATCCAGCGTTTTGATCTAGGATAATGGAAATTCGAAACCCTAATTTATCCTTTTATAATTTTAAAGGTTTTTTATGGGATTTTCTTTATCTTTCTATTCGTAACATATGAATAAAAAGTGACACCAATGATAGATAAATATTTATCCTTCATCAAGTTTTTTTTAAAATAAATATTCATATATTATATCAATTAAAATTACCTTTACCTATTTATCTAGGACTCCCAAAATTACTGAAAATTATCAAACAACCGCGTATGAGTAACCCGCGAACGATGTTTGGGAGATCATAGTAACCATTTCTCTGTCGATTGTTTTCTTTAAACCAGAAAACCAATTTTTCCTTCGATGACACCTTGGAACATCATATGCTCCCATTTGGAATTCAGGTATTCTGTTGAAGTAGTTAGCAGCCGCCCTTTAGATTCCGAAGTGAAATTGGAACCTAAAGAAGGGCTCGAGCATATCCTCGAAGTGCATGCCACATCTCATCCCCTTATTAATGATATCAGTGAGAGATAGGCTTTGATTTCGATTTTCACTCTTATAAGTGCTGGTTATGGGCGCTTCGGAATCTACCTTCTCCAACTCCCAGGTTGAACTCTTTCAAGTCCACCATCTTACTATGATTCTGGATCAGAAGATTCCGTTTCTGTTCAAGTTGTTAAATTTTAACTTGTTTTCTTCCCTTTCCCTAATTCGCTCTCTCAATTTATAATGGTTGCAGAGGCGAGATGACAAAATCACCACCGTATCAGAGCGATCGGAGGCCGCTGACCCAATTTTGGAGAAGCTCAAATCGCTCCAAATCGTAAGTTCTAATTTTCGTTTTTTTTCCTTGTTTTATTGAGAAATGAATCTTCGTTCTTCAGAAGGCTCATGTTTAGTTATATTTCTAGGTAATATTTCAACTTGCGGATCCTTGACTCTTAATTTTTGCCTTTTGTGTTGAATGGCAGACATCGCCCATATTGACGTCCCCCCCGGCAGAGAGTAGCTTAACAGATATTCTACTGAGGAAGCCTTCGTCGTCGTCGGTTTCAGGTGGTTCAACTGCCCATCGCTCTTGTATCCGGAAATGGATACGAGTACAGGACACTGAAGCTTTAAATAAGACTGATAACAGATTTAGGGAAGATTCTTTGCCACTGTCCCTTGTGCAAGTCTAAGTCCCCATATATCTTTTTTAAGATAGTAGTAAAAGGATAAACATTTAGATTCTCAGCTAACTCATCTCCCTCCTCATTCCTGTCTTGGTAATTCCCCTATGATAGTTCACAAATAGGAGAAGAAAGCATTGATTTGTCATGTTACATTGAGACATTGAAATTTGTGGGGATTGCTTGTCCTTTACTTCTTATTACGAGAGAGGATTAACGCACTCTAAGATAGGGAAGGAAGATGATATCAGTATCACAGGCTTTAAACTCGTCTGTTTATTCCCACCTCACGATGGCTAGAAGACATCTGTAACTCCTGTGCGAACAGAGAAACTTTTATCAGTTGTTAGTTGTTATTACAATGAAGTAATATAATAGGTTCCTTTCCTTTTTTTCTATCTACCTATTATATATTATTTACTTGAGTTTCAAAAGCTTTCTTTTTTATACCCTTCAGTTTTTCCAGCCACGTCTATTTCCCTGCAGATTGATGTTGGCCTTATATCATAATAAGACTAGACTAGTTGTCACTTGATTGTCTGTCATCTGATGCTATTGCCATTGACTGTTCAATTGAGACTAACTCTTATAATTGCTTGCGCTTCCTGGTTGAAACAGGTATTGTAAATCCAAAGATTCTACTGGATCTCTTCTCAATGTACCGTGATTGGCAGGAAGACAAAGCCCAAAAGATAAGCAATAGACAGGTCTGTCTATCACAATAGTTCGGCAAATTTAATTAGTTTTGGTTTCAATTTCTTAGCAAACATCCTTCGCAAAAGCTAAAAAGAATATCAAAAGAGAAACCAATGAAATATTTTTATCAAGATTTGAAATTTGCCTGATGCTTAATTTGGATTATTTAAAAAATAGCTTCACGCCAGTGAATGAAAAAAATACCACTGTCATTACAAGCAATAAAAGGAAGTTCTATTTGATTATGGTTGTTTTATCGTAATACATGGTGTTTCTTTTTTCCTTCTATTTTTTGAGTATCATATGGTCATTGGTAATGCATTATTGCATATAATATACTTATGTTCCCAGGCATTTCATGGGGTCTAAGATAAATTGCATTATTCATGGCTTATGAATGATATGTCTTGCTGTAGATTTTGTATTTTGTGTTGATATTGATTATTACAATGATGATGCTAAGGGGAACACTTGGATGAAATTATCAGTGGCTGGACCTCAAGTTTAAGTGTTGGCTTAACATCTATAAAGTTAATAGTTCAACCTGATATTTCTATGAGCATAAATAGAGTTCAAAGTAGAATTCATATACAACGCAAACTGGCCTGATTCATCCTTCACTTCGTTCTAAACCTGAGATTGGCATCTTTCTTATTAATTTAATATGTGAATTTATCAATCATCAGTACAATTTCTTAAGCCAAAGGTGCTGAACTTGGAGCTAATTTTCATCAGAGAATCCCTTAAATTTTAGTTTCCTTGCAAATAATTCGTTGAACTTTTGAAGCTAAAAATCTCCCTCCCTTCCTTTCCCAACTCGTGAAACCCCAAGAAATAGGTGATGTTGTCTATTTCCCCTAAATGACGTAAATCTTTAACATCACATCAACTTTCCTGTATTTAGCGCGTTGGCATTAGGGATGAATGGGATCTTGCTGATCAATCATGGGAAAGTCTGACTTGGCATTTGAGCTACTACTGTTTAGAAAAAGAAATCCAGTTTTGAAATTTGAGGGACCTGTTTTCTGGTATTAAATGCGACTAATAATAGATTAATCAGTTCTGTAGTATGAATAGTGCATTTTGGCAGCCATGCCAATTGGAAATTTGAGAAGTTATATCAGAACCAGAAATTCCTATCTTGTTTTGAGGCTCTAATAATTTTTATGCTGATGTTAATGTTTTTTACCATTAATTACACGCTTTCATTGTTTGTATCAATTGTTACCACGTTGGAAAAATTGGCATATAAAGGCTATGAGATCATCTCATGCAAGCCCGAAAGAATAATGAAATTTTTTGCAGGAGGAGATAGAAAACAAAATAGAAGTTGCAGATGCTTTGGCAGTTAAACTTCTTCAGCGATTTAACCACTCAGTATCTACAATGAAGACCGCTTCACAACACCTATCAGAAGGTAATTGATCATTCAAATTCTAGTATTATGGAGAATACTGGGCAGCATGAAATCATACTAACACATTTCGCTTCAGAATCCATTAAATGAAAAGAAAAATAACCCCTCAATTATGTTTTTCGTAGAGCTTTTATTAGCCAATAAAAATATTAGATTCAACCGCACTTACTGGATGCACTGATTAATTGGCCAGTCTACGGTTTGCCTGACAATGCTGGTCTTCTTCCATTGCGTGTCTGAATCTTTGAACTTTCTTCGAAACATTCATGCTCATATGAGTTGAAGGGTCTCACTTGATCGTAAAATCTGAAAGTCATGTGCATGTCTGTTATAGTAATAACGTTTACACGGTATGGGTGAAGGACTAATCCACTGTGTCTGCCATTTTATGAGTTATGCTTGCCTAGTACCACTGCGAGCGAAGACATTATAACTTTTATATTGGAACTTGCATGCAGTTCATGCATTGCAGGTGGAAATTGGAGGGCTTAAAGGACGGTTAACTGAAGTTATCAGTAATTGTGATGCACTGTGCAAGAGAATTACAGCAGAAGGCCCCGAATCTCTCAGATCATCGGTTAAGCCTTTTGCAATTACTAAAAATGACCGAGAAACCTCATCCAACTCACCTAATTTGCAGACAGGTTTAGTCAGAAATCCACCTTCAGAATAATAGTTAGACTGGCATGTTTGCTTCCTGTATACGTCGATTTCTACATTTTTGTTGAACTTGAGGTTTCCCTTTCATGTCTGACTTGGACGGTTGGATAAGATGTTTGGCTAAATTTCTAAAAGCCTCGTTTTGGATGAACGGCATGAAACTTGGTATTAGTTGAGAATTTGGATGAGATGCAAGTCGGTGACATGCTCGATTCATGTTGCCATGTTTCTGCGGAAGGTAGCTTGGCTGCTGCACCGACTCCTCGTTTGTTATGGAAATACAAAACGACAAGAGACCACGTAGCCTTTTGATTGAACATGTCACATGTAACCTGATGTAGAGAGTAGAGTGACTATTTCATATTGCAGATTTCTTTTCTCCTGCTAACCGACGATATCACGATGTACTTCACCCACTTTTCATTTGCAAGAGTGATAGAAAAATTTTAGTAATTTTCCCTTGGGTTTGGTTAAGTTATATTGTATTATTTGTTTATTTTAGTGACTCTGACCACTTGGTAAAAGTTAGAGTCATTTCTCTCTTCTCACTTAATGGCCCTGCTTGCTACGGCAACATAAATATTCTCACATGCTTATCTCTTATATTGTAAATCATAGTTAAAAATTAGTTTTCATCACTGAATTAATCCAAACAGATACACACTATAATTATTTTTTACAAAATAAATAAATTAAATTTTGTTAAATAAAATATTAAAATTCAGTACCTATTTTATCCTGAAGAAAAAGAAAAGAAATTGAGTAAAGAAAACATGAAGAACCAAATTATGTCAGTTTCTTTAACTTATATGATATCAGTTCTGAATTTATCATCACCATGTGCATATCTTATAAGCATTGGTTTAGAATCCCGAAAGACACGTTAATTGGTACTCTATGCGGTTAAAAAGGTACTGTTCCTGAGAGATGTAGAACTCAGTGGTGATCAAGAACCAGTGGAAGAAAAGTAAACA
>QFDD01004058.1:0-18711 GCA_006871305.1 Vachellia collinsii
CCAACTCGCCACGGGTTGGCGGGCCCAACCCCCATATTACCGGCTCTAGATGGAGTCATGTTGTCATACAGTTCGAGGCAAACTTAAAATAAAGCCCATGCTAAGGTCCTTCCGGGGCATGTCAGGGATGGGTAAAGGAGTATACCAATGTGTATTCTGAAATTACAAAATCAAAATCAAAATAACTTAGTACAAGAATGATAAAGAAAATCATAAACCTTAAAACTAGTGACAATAAAATCAATGATAATAATAATGAAAATGCATAATCAAAATTAAAATAAATAACCATAACGATAATAAAAATAAATGATCATAAATGACAAGTATGATTCAACATTTAGTGTAAATAGCCTTCAAATCCACGACATTGATTGTGATAGTCTTCAAATCTTTATGGGATCTTCTTTGCCTTTTTTATGATTCCCATCAATATTGATTCTCTATTAGTGTTTAAATATAAAACTCTAACTTGTAAGAAATTCATAAAGAATTAAAGAGATCAACATATAGCATACAAGTGTCCATCACTAACTCTCATTTTTTTTCTTACTTAGGAACCGCTTGGTTTTTTTCCATCTTTAGAAACGTTTGGTTGAAAGTTTATGGACTGTGCATTTCATAAGGAACACGTGTTTAATTTGTAGGTGGGCACGAAATTCAAATTCAGAACCTCAATACCTTTTATTTTCTCCTATTAAATAATCAACATCATGCTTTTTTTTTTTTCCAACTTTTATTCCGGGAACCAAACTGTCTCTCAATATTTTCTTTCTTTTCTCTTTCCAAACTTCACGAAGGCTTTACAGTTAGAACGCTTTAAACCATCTCAGATGTTGTAATTTTCATTCTACGAAACCAAAAGTTAGTTTTAATCACTTTATAGCTTACGGTCATATCTAGTTTACTTAGGTTGGATGATAGATATTATACTATTTTTGGTCTTAAATATAACATCTAGTTTGTAGTGCAATCTCTGATCCTAAATATAAGATTTAGTTTGTAATGCAAATTGCATTACAAACTAAATTTATATCAATGACCATGGGTATTTTTGTATATATTATGATTAGTTTAGTTGAGTTAGACGGTAGACAATTGGATGATTCGCTATTGTTTGTTCTAGTTCTGTAACTGGTTAAATTTTGCTAGCCTCAAAAAGCAATTTTTTTTAAAAAAAATTATACTTTGGTTATAGGGAAAACAAACATAGAAATGACTTTTAACTCCATCCAATCCAAAAGAAGCTAAATAATTCATATGAATCAAAGAATGTTAGCTAAGTTATTTAATGTGTTTTGAATTGATAAAGTTTATCTATTGTATCTTTGTTAAAGAATGTAATTTTGAAATATGCATTTATTATTTTTCACATCTCTACCTCATCTACAATGGGTAAAAGTGCAATTATTAATTACTCGGACATCCTCTTATATTGTAGACCAAACTTTCCTTTAAGAAGACTTCTTATATATTAGACCTGAGGGAGAATGTTGTTTGTTATTAGGAGGTTGATCTTGGTCTTAAATGTAAGACACATTTATAATTTTTATCAATTTTTTCTAAATTATCTCTAATGATACTCATTTTCAACAATAATTAAGTAAGAGATAGGGGAGGAATTAAAGAAGAGGATTAGACTATTTTAAAAACATATTATATTAATTAACTTAACTGAACCCCTCAATCTAATCAAATTAAAGTAGGTAAATAGGTCATATTTTTTATTCCGGAGTAGTATTATTCTCTACAAACCGACGTGAAATTAAAAGTCTTCATTTACAGACATAGAAAAAGTACTGCATGCAGTAGTGAGACTCCCAATATTTTCTTTCATTTCTCTCACCACTTCACGAAAACTTTACAGTTAAGAACGCGATAAACCATCTCACACAAGTTCCGAAGGGAATCATATAGTTACATTTATAATTATTAATTAATTACACTAGACGAAAAGTTAGCTTTCCCACTATCGGCATCACTAAGTTTTGTCTGGCCAGCTACCATTAGTTCTTTCTTTTTTCTTTCTTAATAATCATAAGCCCCTTCCCCGATGACACTTTGATCGTAAAATCACATCAAATCAAAGCATGTGATACTAAAGTTGATATCAGGTCATTTCAATCACACACCAATAAGCTATTCTTAGTGTTGTAAATTATTAAATAATATGCTATTGCTTATATATTAAATTGTCTTCTTTGTCTCGTCCACCTTTATTCTCGAATCTATGCACAACTGTAGTCATCCTTAACAAATTATTCCTTCCACTGTTTCAAAATTGTGTGTGTTTGTGTGATATATATATATATATGATTGGGATTGAGGCCAAAATCCCGTCCACCAATAATCGAGGTATTGCCGTTTTGACATGGCATAAATATTATATTATAGAAAAAGAATAATTGGTTAATAAGAATTAGATTATATTGTTGGTTCGTCCTTATCAGTGCAACCAACCAGATTGACCAAGTTGGAGCCAACTGTCACGGGGCCATTACCCTCTCCCCAAAAGATGCATCTCCCCAAAAGATGCATCTTTTGGGGAGAGGGTAATGGCCCCGTGACAAAGTGGTATCAGAGCCGACTCGCTCCGACTCCGATGTCCCACCAAGCGCCCCTCAGGATGTGGGGTAGGCAGGGGGGCCCACTGTGATGAGGGCTTCACAAGATTGGGTGGGGGAGGATGTCACGAGTGACTCCCTGGAGTCCCACATCGGATAGGTGTGGAGGGGTCCTGGGCTATATAAGCGTGTGCGCTGCACACCCCACCAGATGCATCTTTTGGGGAGAGGGTAATGGCCCCGTGACACAACGTTCCATTCATAAACACTGTTTTAGCGAGATTTCGATACTATTATATCTAAGAACAAAACTCACTATTTAGAAGTATATATTTATATACAATGCAGTTTTCTTACACAGACCGCATAAATCATTAAAAAAAAAAAAGACTTCCAGCAATGTCTTTCACTGGCGACCTTTTCTATTGTCGTTGAAGGTAACTTTTCATGATGACTTTTTTCAGGCGACCTTTTCTATTGTCGCTGAAGGTAACTTTCAATGGTGACTTTTTTTAGTTGCTGCTCAAGGTAACATTCAGTGGCGACTTTTTTTAGTTGCTAATGAAGGCCAATCTTTCAACGGTGATTGAAGGCATACTTTCAGCGGCAACTAAAAAGCAAGAAATTTAATATTTATTTTATTTATAAATTTTTTATTAAAATAATATTTTTACCTAAAAATAATATTTTTAAAAAATAAAAATTATAAAATTAATAATTGTATAAGTGTATAAAAATTATGAATCAATAATATAATATATATAAAATAATAAACACATATACTAAAGTTATCATCCAATTTACTTTTAGTTTCTAATAATATTATATATTGTATATTTAGATATATGTGCAAATATATATACATAAATGTGTATATATAAATGTCTATAATTATTATGTAGTAAAATATTATAAATATTTAAATATGCATTTAAAGTATGCAAAGCCATTGTAACTCAACCGGCAAAGGCTCATGCTAGTGACAAAATCAATAATAATTTATCAACTAGTGACATGTGGCGTAGGTGAGGCGCCATATGTGGCGACACATGGTATACAAGGAATTGTGGTGATGTGACAATCGTCGATGATGTGGCGTCAGCCAGTGAGGATGCGGCAGTTACCGAAGTAAATTATTATTTTTTTAATAATTGTGAAAGTATTGGCACCATTCGGCGGAGACTTTTTGTTGCCGCTGAAAGTTTTTTACTAGCGACTTATTTTATCGCCATCAATATTTTCAACAACAATCGCGACAGCAGTGACTCTTTCAATGGTGACTTTTTAGCAGTGACAAAAGTCAATTTTTTTGTAGTGAATATATATAGATTTATCTTATAGTTGTTAATCGTTTTTTTTTGTTATTTTGAATGATTTTAAACAAATATGTTGTTTATTGTTTCATTAATTATTGATTGGAAAATGAAAAATTAGGATGAAGGATGATTGGCACGATGTGTATAGCCTTCTTTCTTTGAAAAGCGTCTTCCTCTTGCCTAAACCAAGATCTTGTCATCTAACTCTTCGTTGTCCGTTCTTCTTGTCACGATCCTCTCTGAGAGCTTTGTAGTTTCGCCTGCATGTTTAGCAAGATTTCCAAAGAACGCAGCTACTTATTTTGATCATTCTTCTCTTCTTTGTTTTCTTCTCTTCTTTTTTTCTTCTTCTATGACAATAACTTTGGGTTACAATTCGGTTGGCAAGGATTTGAGAATATTCTTCACTTGATCACTTTGTGAATCTGATTTTTCCCAAAGCTATAACTCATCATACTGAATTTTCATGGTGGTGATTCTGGGTTCCTTAACCCCTCTTGTACGTTCAAGAACTATCTTCAAGTTTAGACAGGCCACATCTTTTATCATAGCTCTCATTGGATGACTACAATAGGCGGCAAAGCATTAGAGTTTATTAAAGTTTCATATGTGAGTCATAATCATAGTCATTTACTTACTATAAGACTCGCCATAATGTAATCTTCAAGTTTTTTCAAAAAAAAAGAAAAGATGAGTAGTTGAATAGTACTGAATAGACGTCTACTGAATTTCTAGAATTACAATTCAGTACAGGTAGCTAGGCAACTAGTACTTAAATTCACTAGGCTGATATTCAGTAGTTCCGGAAAACGTTACTGCATGGCTCTCAATAAGCATGTATCAAACTGAGAATTATAATACGCGTAATGATAGACGTAGTATGTTATATCTATATCTTAATTTTTTAAAGATAATTTAAATTTAACAACCAGAATAGCTATATTAAATCAATCAATTGTTTCTCTATTTCACATTTTTACAATCTAATTGGTCAGTTATTCTTTCTCCTATGGGTCAAAATTAAATTAAAGAAATTATAGATATCCCAGAAAATAGTACATGAGAACAAAAATACGGACTAAAAATGCAATACATTATATTTCATGTTAATATGCATTTTTTCTTGTTATATATTTTTCTTGAATTACAGTAATTCTTCATTATCGTAAAATACATTTTAATATACAACAGAAATTATTTCTCTAACTCTTGTACTCTCAACATGATTGGTCCTTTACTCTTCTTCTAATTGGTCAAATTCCACCACTCTAATTACAACTACTATTTCTCTTTTCATATTTATGATGGGTAACAATCTCTATCTTTAAAATTCAAATTTTAAATTAATATCTCCTTATTTCAACTCTAAATACAATTATATCATTTTAATAATATCTTTTATAATATAGATATATCAAATTTTCAAAAAATATAATAAAAATTTATGTTTAATAATATAATGAATTAATTTTCTAATTTAATAATAATTTATTTAATTTCTGAAGTCTATCAACTCTCATTTTGTGCAACTTAATTGCTCTTTAATGATTTAATAATTTACTAAAATTTACCTTATTTGTTCTAAAGTTATGCTTTTAGATTTCTCATTTTAGAAAAATACACTTCAATATATTATAAGCTTATACCATTTATATTTAGAATCATTAAAAATTATATTTTTAAAAATACATAGCAAAAAATGATATTTTTTTTTGCCTGGATGAAATTTTCATGGAAAATGAGGGGGAAATATTATTTGTTTATGTTTTATGTTTCATAGCTATATTTCATTGTGAAGTTAAATAGAACCATAATTTTAATCATCTAAATTTTAAAGGTTTGGATACAAAATTATGAAAGTCATTATGTTATATTTAAAAATTATATGAAACTTTTTTATTGGGATGAGTCATGAGTGTGAGATTTTTTTTAAGAAAATGATAACTCAAATGTTAGTATAAGATACAATTGTAACATAATATTTAATGTTCAACTAATTTATATCGAGAAATTTATAAAACATGCTATGATATCATATACTATTATTTTTAATATCTCGTGCATCGCACAGGGTTAACTCTATTGTTTCTCTATTTTACATTTTGACAATCTGATTGGCCGGCTATTCCTTCTCCTATCAGTTAGTTATTCTTTCTCCTATTGGTCAATTACATCTTTACTCATTATAACAATAAGTGCCATCATTTTTCTCTTCATTTTCCCATAATTCTCTTCCTCTTTCTCCAAAACCCTCTCTCTCCTCCCGATTTTTTTAATAGTTCATATACATCTCTTTCCAATTGTCTCCCTCTAATATTTACCATCATCATCTTCTTCAATTTTTTCATTTATGCAGAAAAACAAGGAATTATAATATTTATAATATTTTTATATAATATTTAATTTTAAAAAGAAATTATAATATATATATATATAATAAATTCTATCAAAATTAAATTTATATAAGGGTATATGAACTGCACAAATTTATAAAATCAGTACAAGTTTAACAAATTTTTATTACTCATAATTTCTTTCAAGTTAATAATATAAGATAAATGATTTTATTCTCTCTCATATAATTTGAAAGTAATTATACATAATGTACTTAATAAGATTTTTATTATTGCAAAAAATATAGATTATGTGTTTGCTTTTTTTTTTTTTTAAAAAAAAGGGGTTTGGCTTGCCTACCCTAACCAGTCATAGAAAAATAAAAAATAAAAAAAGTTTTTGAATAAATTATTTTGTTCACCATTTTTGCCTTTGATATAAACCAAGTTACTCTATTTATAGGCTTAATTTATTTCATATCAAGAGTGGTTCCCTTATTATTTATGTAATATAAACAGTTTTCCAATCAGAGGCCTCCATTTGCAACTTCCTACACATCAGAAAAATTCTGCTCTCCACATCAGCACAAACGCCATTCATGCTTGTCCATCTTCACGTTCTCTCCATCTCCCTCTCCCACTTTCAGAGCGCAACCAAAGTAATAACAGGGCAAAAATTTAGTTTACTAAAGATAATTTATATAATAGTCGTCGCAGGTTAAGTCCAAATTTAGACCTGTTAATAAACTATATATATAGATAATTAATGAACCTTATCCAATAGAACATCCAGGCGTGGAAGCGCTTCTCATTAAATGTTACTTTAGGGCATGAACCAATAGATAGACGATTATTCATCTATAGTTGAAAGCATTAATAATCCAAAAATCTTCTTCAGTTAAGATCAACACAACATCAGTTGAATATGATAGTGTATGCAACTACTATGGATATAAATATAATCTTTCATTGACAACTCAAACTCATAGGGTTCATAGATGAACTAAGTTTTCTGAAGCATCTAATTAAGCAAAACTAGTTGAGCACATGATAGAACATCTTAGAGTATAACCACACAATTGTTTTACAAGTAAATATTCCTATAGATTCTATGCACTATCAAAAGCTTAATATTCTCTTTATCTTTTTTTTTTTTTTTAATTTATGCTTCATACTGTTAGTTGGTCCACTCGTAATTCAACGACATCTTCCAACAAAGTATTTCAAATTAACTTTCATAAGATGTGACCTTATTGAATTTAATTTCAATATAGATGTAAGCAATTGAACAAATTCTTCATCTTGGCAAGCTTCTAATGATTTGTCTGATTCAGTGCAAGCTTTCTCTTTTTCAAGCTTCTAAAAATATGAGCGTTTGAATACAGCCTAGCTATCAACAAGTATTCATATTCAATTCATGTTCAACACAAGCTTCAAAATATGTTGCCCAAGAAATTGCAAAATGGAGCAACGGCATCCTATTCTGTTAAAAAAATTAATATTGATTGTTTAAAAATTTACAATGATCGTTAACATTTTTAATAGTAAGGGAAAATATTATTCCATTTTGAAATTAATGGGGTAATATTGCTCTTGAGAGCAAAACTTATAGGGTAAATTTGCATCTTAACCTTTTTTTTTTTTGTTCAATAACCACCTTAGCCCTATTATGATCATCCGTATTTAGAATGATAGTTTGGACAATTTATAGGCATTTGACCACTGTGGTATTTGGTATTCTCGGTTCACTTGATTTAAGTATTATGCTCAAGATCTTGTACATCAGCATACGGACTCCGCCATCGTGTCTAGTATTCTAAAAACCACAAGGACTATTTCTTGTTCAGATTTCTCACGCTACCCAAGTCCATCTTCGACAATATCAGCTTTGCACAAAAGGGCCTCAATATCCCTTATTTGCAATTTAATCCATGTACTTCTTTTTCGTCAATGTTTTCTTTACCTTTAGGTCCCTATTCCCTTTTATTTTAGTCCTTGAGAATTTCTATTATTACCTTGAGCCTTTTCGACATGACATTCAACTCGTCTAGCCTCATAACTTGCTAAATCATGCTCACTCTTGAGTTTCTAGGATCAATATCTGGAAGGTGACAATTTGTCAGTCCACCGTTGATAAATTAATGGACTAAGCCTAATCTACATTCTATACTTAATTAATAAATATGAATCATTTGAGGGGTTGAGGGAACCATTTTTTAAGATACAGTAAAAATGGGTATTTTTTTTAATTTACAGTAGTTTTGTAACTGCTATGTTTTTCTCTTCAATTTTACATAATGATATAGCAAAATTGTATAAATATTTTTTATTCAAAAAAATTGTATATATTTAGTCCATCTAGGAATATGAAGATGTATGAAATCAATACCATTCAATATCGATGAGAAATTCTATCTCGCCACACACCATCATCATCTTCTTTTTATTTATCCTAATTAAAAAACTCAATCCTCGTCCTTTGTCATTGGTCGTCCTCTGAAAATGCAGCATCAGCGTGAGACCATTCTTGTAATGTGTTGAAAAGCCTTATTTACTGGCAGCCTTTACAGCCACTTGCTTCCTCATAGTGGAACCTAACAATGGGAGCCAATAAGCTATTCTATTTTATTGATTGGCTTTTTTTACGCCAGCTTGCTTTTCAATTGCTCTTCTTTATTCCCTGGACTTTGAACTTTATGCAAACATGTTGTTGTTTTTATTATTATTATTATTATCTTTGCTATTTGCTTTCTAGATTTTATATGTTCCATGAGTACACACTAATTTGGAGTTATGCGATTTACGGTGGCGCAGAAGTACGTATTCAAGTCCCAGATGCGCAGTATTTCGTTCATGGAAGTTCTTCGATTGAAAACCTATTTATGTTTAATAGATACATATATATAATTTATGAATGTACGTATGTATGTACTTATGGTTTGCGATTTCAGAGATACATACTATGTATTTATTTAAACAATCAATCAACTTTAACTTAGAAAATTTGTAATACCCGATTCGTTTACCTATATATAAAAACTATGGGTCGGGTTATATAAGATTCAGTGTTTCCTCCTAATATTAAATGCATTGTTACAAATATTATGTGAATATCTATAGCTCCTCATAATATCCCATTATCCCCTATATTCCTCTATTATCACTATAAAAAAATTGACAATCGCCGCTGAAAGACTTTTGACTGCAACAAGTCATCGCTATAGCGATTATCGCTAAAAGTATTGGTGGTGATAAAAATAAGTCGTCGCTAAAAAGACTTTCAGCGGTGACAAAAAAAGTCACTGCCAAAGGGTACTTTCTCCTCTAAAAGTCTTTTCACAATTATTAAAAAATAATAATAATTTACTCTAGTGACTGTCACATCATCATCAGCTGGTGCGACATCATCAACAACTGTCACATTACCACTATTCCCTGCACACCACATGTCGCTACATATATGCCACCTCACCTACACCACATGTCACCACCTCACACTGCCACGTGTCACCAACTAATAAATTTGAAAGTTTGCCTCTTTAGGAAGCGAACCTTCAACACCTTGGGGTGTGCGTGAGCCTTTGCTAGTTGAGCTGCAATAATTTTACATAATTTAAATGCATATTTAAATATATATATATATATAATATTTTACTATATAATAAATTATAGTCATTTATACATATACATAGACACACATTCATGTGTGTGTATATATATTATTTGTACATATATTTATATATACAATATCTAATATTATTATAAATTAAAAGTAAATTGGATGATAATTTTAATGCATGTGTTTGTTATTTTATATATTCGTATTTTATTTTATATATAGTATGTTATTGATTGAATAATAACTTTTATACACTTATATAATCATTAATTTCATAATTTTTATTTTTTAAAATATTATTTTAATACAACAATTAAATGAATATTAAATTTTTTTCCTTCGATGGCGACTAAAAAAGTTGCCGCTAAAAGTCCTACCTTTGGCGGTGGCTCAAAAAATTTGCTAGTAAAAGTATGCCTTTAGTGGCGACGGAAAAGTAACCACTAAAAGTAGTCTTTAGCGGCGACTTTTATGTCGTCATTGAAAGTCATAGCTGAAAATCATAATATTTATTTAGAATTATGCTAGCAAATGCCACATCATTACTAGAACATCATAATATTTATTTATAAGATTTAATTATCTTTTAGAGATAATATTTTACAATAAATATAATTTGTCAGATAAATTATCTAAGTAAAAAGAATTTATCCAAAATGTGAAACCGTTGCAAATTCCTCCACATGTTTCTCGTTTTTGCCTCCTATTTTGCAACAATTTCATTACAAACGTAGCAAAATTAGTAGTGGTTCAATAAAAACACCACAAAATTGCCTACCATGGTGAATTTTGCATCGGTTTTGATAACTGCTACTACATACTCTTGTGGCAGTACAAATACTTAAAATAACCGCTACAAAACCTCAGTTTTTTGTAATGGCAATTGAAATTAATCTTGCTTGAATTGGGTTGCTGGGTTGATTGAAATAATTGAATTTAGGTTAAATTAAAAGGTTGAGAGTCTATTGAGGAGTAGAAATTTTAGTTAATTATTTCAAGATGTTAAATGTATATAATCAAGTCAATCATTTAATTTATATATTAAATTTGTATTTACCTTATTGCGTAGATTAACTTGAGTGTCATTGGTGGTTTTGTGGCTTGAAATTATAGATATCTTGGAGTTGAGGTGATCATAGTTAATTATTGGGTAAATGAGCAAAAATAACTCGGAAGATTTTGCGAATGGGCCGTGGGCACGCAGAAGTTGTCGGGGAGCTATTTTGGACATGGAAGTTTCAAAATGGGGCATTTTTGTCCCTACCGTTAAAAATTTTAATGTTGATTGTTAAAGTTGACCAATTTATCTATTGAGGGTGTGATGGTCAAAGTTAACATTTTCAATGGCAGGGCGAAAATGTACCATTTTAAAACTTACAGGTTGAAATTGGTACCTCGACAACTTCCATGTGCCTATTCACAAAAACTTCTGTGTTATTTTTTCCCCTTTACCCTAATTTATTTTATATGCTTCCATGGGTTGTAAGGTATTTTTGATACCTTAGTTATTTATTATGAATTCTATCTCTGTTTATGCCTTCAATTTGAGTGAAGTGGAAAGTATTTTTGAAAGAATATTTTTTACTTGAAGATATGTATTATGAACTGTTTTATAACCTATTTTTATTTCAAAGGAACTTTGATTTAATGTACTTGTGAGGAATTGTAGTGTCAGGTGGTATTAAAGTAGTTGGGTTGATTTGTAATGATTGAGCTTGTGTTATATCCACGATTACTTCCACTACTGATTATAGCAGTTGGCTTTAATGTGACTCAGATCTAGGTGAAGAGTCAGCCTAGGCCTTGGTGGGAAGCTAAACACCCTTTTATTCTAGACCCATGAGGGAGAACGAAGGGGAACAAGTTAGATTAATGCAACTAGTGGACCTTGGCAGGTTGCTTAGTGCATTAAGTTGGATTCACATCATGGAGTGATATGGAGGAAGAGGATGGAGGGATCATTTGTGTATTATGATTTTATTGAATGGAAAACCTTGATTTTGTTTGGATATTAAATATTAGCATTGTTTCACTGCCTTATAATGCCGCAATGTATATTCTATAAATTAATTGTTGGTTACTAGACTTTATTTCTAACCCTATCAATGCTTATTATTTTCAAGAGAGGAACTTAGTGGTTCAAGGCATGAATTGAAGAAGCTAGTAGTTTGATAATAACTATCACTGTAGGCTTAGTCGTTTAGATTATTTGGTTGAGAGATGTATATTGCCAGACTTATAAGGCTCGCATACTTTGATTTTATCTTTATGATTCTATCGTGAAATTAGACCCATTCTTAATAAATTGTCTTTTGGTATATCTGAGACATTATTTATTTATTTGATAAACATATATATATATATATGAAACTATACTTTTAATGGGTGGTTTAATAATTATTCTGATTTTTGGTGACTTTTGGTGGTGACTTGTAGGCGTGTTTTGTGCCTTGGCTCGAATTGATATTATGGATAGTTTGTGAACAACATTCTCACCCACAACTCTTTTGACCTGGACCTCAAGGAATTATTATTCGTTTGTGTGAAATTTTGAGGTTTAACATAAGCAAGGGAATTGTGATTTGGTATTAGAGCTAGGTATCATCAATGAATAATATATCAAATACTAATTAGGAAATGGTCCATTAAATTAATAATATAGTGGTCATAATTGAAGATAATAATAGTATTTGATATAGTCCCATAAATCAATAATCAATTCAATCATAATTTTATTCTCTAGTTAGCCTCTTTGTTTTTATTCTTATCATTTTCCTTGTGGGGCTTTGCCCTTAGGTGGGAAGAGATGGTAGACACGAGACATATTCGAGGAGGTGCTTGTGGAAGTTGTGTGGATCCATTACCTCATCAACCATGGAAGAGACTTTAAAGCAAATGCAAGTCGTGATGCTTTCAATGGATGAAAGGTTGCAAAAGATGGAGAAAAAGAGGGAACCAAGGGGAAATATAGATAGAAGAATGACATCCTTGAGAATGTGAACAGCCATGCTGAATTGGAGAGTGTAAGTGCCACTCGAAATCCATCGAGCCAATCAAGTCCAATAGAAGAGACAAGTATAGATCAAGAGAGAGCAGCCATGAATGCAATCTGGAAGGGTTTGAATGCCTTCTGTCCACTAGAGTTTGAAGGAAAATTGCAACCCTTGATACTTGAAGAATGGATCGATCAATTGGAGACCCTTTTTCTTGTAATCCCTTGCAACCCTTGACAGAAAGTTAATGTTGCTATTGTACTAATGAAGAAGAGTGTCAAGCAAAGGTGGGCAATTGCCAAATCCGCTAATGAACCCGACTTGGATTGGGATGAATTCAAGAGTGCAATTGAATGGATGAATGTTGATGCTTTAAATAGATTGCAGTCACAATCATAGAACCAAAATGGATGAGGAATCACCAATAATCATTGATAATTAATGAACACAATGGAATCAAAACTAAAACATGTATATATATAATCTAGTGTAGCATAAAAGCATCACCTAATCCAATCACATAGTCTAATCAAAAGATTACAAATCTGTAATCACAGTTGCATACAAAAGGAATTCCTAAATCGAGAAATGTCCTACAAGTGCTTAACAAATGATTAGACAAATAACACTTCCCAGTTTGTCCCTGAGCTCAAGCTTCAACCTCCATCATCAAGAGGCAAAGGGTTTTAGCCTCTCATAGCTCTAGAAATGCAGCAATCACTCTACAAACTTTCTGCCATGAGAAGGGTGAAAATATATATATGGAAAGGTATAGAAGAAGGTGTTGGGGAGGGATTAATCAGTTTGGAATGGTGGAAAGAGGTGGAAAAATGAAGGAAAAGGGATGGAGGGATTGGTTGCTTGAGAGAGAGAGGCTGAGGCTCCTGGAGATTGAAAATCTGCAGAATGAGAACCTCTCTTCGTGGTGGCTGGCTTCCCATATTTGCAGGTAAGTGCTGACCTAATCCAAAATTCATGGCTTCATTTTTGTGCTCTTAGGTCACGACATTTAGGTCGATAAGTCACAACCTTTCCATGATTATGTCACAACTTTTAGTTACTTACATCATGACTGGATGTGTTGGCATAGCTTTTGGATTTACTTATATGTCACCACTATAAGTATTATGTCACAACCTTTAGGGCACAGTGACACTTCCTGACTTGCATTCCTTTCTGCCAATGAATTGTAGTTCCTTCAATGCTCCCTCTAAATCTCGAAGTTTCCTCCAAATGTTTGTAAACAAAAGGAAAGAGCTCTATAAAGAATTAACAATTATGGGCCATGGCATTTATAGTTGGAAAAGCTGAATGACCCCTTTTTACCCTAATATCAACAAAATGAAATGCATTAATCAATGTAATCAAGAAGGTGTAAATGCATGCAAGATGAGGGTAAAAGTGTTATAAAACACATCAAAATAGTCAAGAAAACCATGTAAATATCGGGTTCTATTAGGGAGCTGCTGCACAAATTGGAATTGTACATGGATGAATGAAAATGTGTTGATTAATGGTTGGAAAGTGGTTTAGAGGTAAGATTATGCATTTATTGAAAGAGATGTTGAAAAATCACATTTTTACCAATTGTGTGCATTGTATTAGCCAGATTAGGATCATGAGAAAGGAATATGATTTTGATGATTTTGATACTTCCAATGGATTTAGAATGAAAAATTGTGTAGGGTAGATGTGATAAAACAAGTTTGGAAGTAATAGAATTGAAATTGACAAAGTTAGAGGTAAAAGACTCTAAGTTGTTTAGGAGAGGTTTTATGACTTGTATGGTGTTATAATGCATTGTTAACGGTTGATTATTGTTGTCCAATGCATTATGATAATGTGCAGGAGTTGTGAATTGCAAAGGGAATTTGAAAAGTGCAAGAGGAAGCCAAGAAAGTCAATTGGAAAGACAAGTTATCTAAGGTAGCAAAGTCTCTAACTTATGCATTTACTTTATTATTGATTGTTGTTTATGTTGTTTGTCATGATGAATGAATAGTTAATGCCATATGACATGTAAATCCTTACTTGTGAACACATAGGTGAAACCATGTGATTTGTGAATGTGCATGGTTGAAGTCATGTAATTTAAATGTGCCTTGCCCTTGTGCAATGATTGATGATAATGTGAGATAATAAGGTATTGTTGTTGTTCATGGCTTGTAAATGTTACATATTAATGATCATGCATGTTAATGTGTTAGTTAAAGATAATTGGTATTGGGATTTCTTTGAAATCTCATTCTTTCCAAACATGACAACCTCTAGGCCAAAGTGTGAACTAGGGCAAGGGCAAGGAGGTGGACTCTTAAGGTGGGTCTTATGGTTTTAATTTCTTGTGGAAAGCTTGCACATGTTGCTAAAAGTTTGTAATTATGGCTTTATGCTGAATTATGAAGGATTGTATGATAAACTCATGCTATGTCATGCATGAGTTAAATGCATTATAAATGAATGAAGCATGCCAAATGGCTATGTAATTATGTTATATGCATAGAAAGGGAGAGAACAAGCATGCAAGAATTGGCTTAAGGGTCCAACACCCTTAATATTGGCTAAACTTAAGGCGATAATAAAACATGGCAAATGGAATCCAAATAGCATGAAATTTTCCAGAAAAAAAAAACTCTACACATTCTAAGATTTAAAATGAGCCAAGGTTTGCCAAATTTGGATATGTATGCAGAAAGTTATGGATTTCCAAGTTTATGGAAAAAATCTGGAAAATTAAAAAATGACCAAAAGAACAATTCATGTTCACAAATTTTTCTATATTAATTGAGCAAGGAAATGGATAGATGAGTATTTTTTTTTCTTGTAGGAAATTGAATAAGCTTCAATTAGAAACTTGAATCACTTGATGTCAATTTTTTTAGAATTTGTTATGAATTTTCAAAGTTAGCTAAAAAGTTCAAGTAACCAAGTAAATAGAAACCCGAGAGAAATTTTTGAAATTTCATTTGGTTGGCTAATTCTATGTTATGGAAGGTATTCAAGTGGTATAAAATTGGTCTTTAATAGTTCTTAAAGTTAGATAATGGAGGTGTGATATACTGCAACTTCGTGAGTGAAACTTTAGGATCAAGAGGATGGAAGTTCAAAACTGACTGCGACTAGAAGCTGGATGGAGAATGTAGCTATAAGCTCGAAGGCAACTACATCTGCAACTTTGAATCTATGAGTGAAGCTACAAGAAACAAGAAGTTGGAAGTGGAAGCATACAATTGAATGTTGATGGATTGAAAAACTAGGGTAGAATAATTAATTATTAAAAATTGTATATAAAGTTAGTTTATAATTATATAAAATGCATAACAAATAACAAAGAGATGCATTGGTGTATTGGTAAGGTTTTTGTATCTAAAAGTCATTGATATTGGATTTAACATCCTCATCTATCATCTTTTTACTAATATTATTTAAAAAAAAAACAAGCTTAAGCCTCTTGATAGGCCAAAAGGCCTTTCAATGAGCCTGGACTGAAACAAGCCTAAAAAACAAGCTGGGCATGCGCCTGAGCCTTAATAGGCTTGGCCTATACATGCCAAATGTAAGCCTCTAATAGGCCACTGTCCTGTTTCCATCCCTAAAGAGCTTTTATTAAAATTTTCTGAAGAGTTTTCAAAGTAGTGAATTGCTTGAAGAAATAATATGAAATTTTGCTTTGTAGTGGAAATTCAATATTTGAAAGAGAAGAATTAGTGTATCAAGAAATTTGTGTACAAAGGTCTTAAAGTGTTCTTATATATAAATCACATCCATTAGTTTGGAAGTATCATGTCTTTATACCTCAAGAAGGTGTTGATGAAATACTTGATCCAAAAGTACCATGTCTTAGTATAGTTAGAGCACTTATGTGTCTTGCTAGTCACATAAGACCCAATATATCAATTGCTAATAAGCATGATATAGTTCTTCACCAATATGAAAGTGTAGTATTGTAATGGAAACTAAATGCTTGTTAGTAGATCACAGTTTGATCCACATGTTGATATATCACAAATGTGTTATTTGTTTCATAATCCTTAAAAAGATCATGAAATTAATATCTTGAAAATGTGTTCTAATGAAAGTCTATATGTTCATTAAGTCGCTTCTGCAACAATATTTGAAGAGTTTGCTTGGGATATTAGACTTTGTAGACTCAAAGATCACAATTGTCCCCATTAAGAGAAGGAGTCGATACATACTATACTCTTTTTCCCTTATCTGGGTTTTGTCCCTCTGAGTTTTTCTAGAGATGTTTTTAATGAGGTAGCATTATAAAATATATCTACATATTTCAAGTTAGTGCAAATATGTCTTCCCTTTTTAAGGCAGAATTACCGGTTAAGTGTTTGGACCCTGGATCCTATCCATCCCATGCACCATAGGGAAAGTTTATATTAAAGGGGCATTGTTGGATTTAGGGGCAGCAATTAATGTCATGTCTTGGTTAGTTTATTTAGCCTGAGGCATCAATGGTTTCAAGGACACCAGTGTAGTGTTACAACTAGCGGATGGGTCCATTAGGTACTCTAAGAGAATTATAGAAGATATCCTAGTTCAAGTTAAGGACCTAGTATTTCCCATTGATTTCCATGTGCTGGATATGTCCACTGAGTTAATTAATGAAAGCACCCTTATCCTAGGGAGACCCTTCCTCCAAACCTCTAAGACCATTATAAGCATGAAATATAGCTGTATCACAATGGAGGTAGGAGATCATGTGGTTACATTCAACATGAATGAAGCCACATGATATCCTTTCAATAATGCTACTTTTATGGGTTTGAATGCCATTGATTTAGTTGTAGAGCAAGTTAGAGATGAACATGAAATGAAAATGCATGATGATTATCACATGAGTTCACTTAATTTGCTTGATGACTCTTCTAAGTTGCTTGAATCTGCTGAATCTAATTTATCCTTTAGGGCATACGATGCATACTTTGACTCTCTGTCTTTTATTTATTCATTTTCCAATTCTTGTGGGAGTAATGAAACGGTCTCTCTCTCTCTCTCTCATTTTTTTTTTAAAAAAATAAAACCACAATCACATTAAGTCAAACATAATATTTCATGAGTTACCATCTCTAACTGGAGATGACCCAATGCCATTCCACGAACAAAATAGATTATCCATAGCTGAAGCTTCCCACATAGGGAACAATGGCTATCAAAATAATTGAAAGAGTATGCACAGCCTAACTATATGGCAATATATACATCTCCCATATGAATGTCTCAAAAAGATGAGGCCCTACAACAAGAGGCACAACACTAAGCCTCTGGCTCCTTTCCTTCTCGTCTAACCGTACTAGGGACCTCTCATGAAAAAAAAGTTAAAACCATAGAATGAGACACGAAGTCCCAGTAACCAACAAACAATTTATCAAATAATCAAGCAGGGTTATAAGAGGTGAAGCAAGGACAAGATCATTAAAAGAATATTGATAAACATTTATATATAGCGAAGAGAGTACTAGATCGACAATTTACACCAACATAATAATATGCCTTTAACATAGGAATTGGTAGGTGAACAAAATTCCGTTATGAATCAATTGGTAACCGAGTGAAAATCCAAATTAGTTTATCATAGATTACATCTAATCCCCTCCACCACGCTCCTCCTTACATCACTTGACGTGGACTCTAACCTATGATGACAGGAGACTTGGCCAGAGTCAACCATCATTATGGGGTTAATGAGCCCTCTTCCTAGCCGCCCACAACTGGGTCCAAGACTGGAAGGTGTCATCCTCTCTGTGGCCACCCACAACTGGGTCCAAGACTCATGAGAGTTAACCATTCTCAAAGCTGCCCACAACTGGGTCCAAGGCTTAGAATGTCTAATATAATGTCAACCACTATGATCAGTAGTGGGGACTATTGCCATGG
>QFDD01004059.1:0-32787 GCA_006871305.1 Vachellia collinsii
TCAATTTTCACTGAAGAGACATGGTTGTATGAAGAAACGTTTTGCCTGCTTTCGGCCCTCATAACGTACCAAAAGAAAGGGAAAAATATCTTACAAGAGACAGCATCAATGGCGCACACGATTACAAATTGACTCATTTTATATCCAAATTGATGACAAATTACACATCGTAAGATTCCCATGCTAACGGTCTCAAAAAGTACAAGTTGCAGCCCGACCAGAAGCCTGAAACAGAACGGTCAAATTAGGCATCAATTTCTACATAGGTTCAATTCAAATGAAATAAATGGGTGAATAGGATAAAGAAAAGACCGCAGCTTCCCATAGATGGAGAAGTTGTGGCGATCAGGCAGAGGAATGAAATCCCAAAAAAATATTTTCGGGGGATGGTTGGGCAAATTATCATTATTTTTTGGGGTTAGGGGAGGTAATAAACACATAAACAGTACAAATACATGAAATTCTTTTTTTTTCCTTTTCCAATAAACGGGGTCCGTCCCGGCCCGATAAATCATCAGATAGATGTAAAAGGCAGAGTGAACACAAGCCATAAAAAAGAGTCCCATTACGGCATAACGCTATCAAGAAAATTTCTGACAGAGGGACATACCATGGACGAATGCTTTATAATTGAAAAAGTGCAAATATTGCTCTCCCAATCACGAGAAAGCAAAATTCGTACATGTGGGACAGTCTTCCAACTCTCTCCCAGTGCTGGTTTGCAAGTGCCATAGTCTCCCCCCACCATATGATTAGTCACCTACACAACCGATCCACTTAATTTATCATTTGAAGGATTTATAGATGCCTAGCCATATCTCCACGAATTAAAGCCTCAAGTTTAATAACATTTTTCTAAGATAGAGTTGAGGTCCATTCAACCACTGTCTGGCTTTTATCACTCCTCACCCCACTTCCTTCTTTCCTACTGCTAGCCTGGCTAATTCCACAACATAGTAGAAATTTTCTGAAAGATTTTCTAGATAAAAAAATTGCAAAGAGAAGTACTTGGTATCATGTTATTCTTCACGTAATAATCACATTTGCCACAAATTTGGAGGAATTAAACCACTGGGTTGAACATACTTGGGGCCCAAAAGGTAACTTCAATGGTTGACAGTTATTTAACAGAGTGATAAAATCAAGGGCTATATGAGGCCTTGATGACTGCCTAGAAAAGTAAACAATATATGATAAATGATCTGACAATAAACGGAGATGACTTAGAGGCTATTGGTTATTGGAGAAAGACAGGTAGTTATAATTCAAGTTAGGGCATGTTCCCAGAATTGACTTCTGAACGGATGAAGTCCATTGCTCCAAGCATCGGAATGCAACAAACAATTGTATACAAGTTACTTTCTCTAACTGAGATCAAGTCTGAAATTGACACCTAGTTCAAAGATACAAGAATGAAGTACAGCAGGAAAGCATAAGGTTCAGCAGCATGCTTCCTTTGTCAATGTTTATTTGAGACAGGGTCAGTTCCATCACAATGAAGGCTCAAAAAGGAAGTAATATGTCGTCCCTTGTACAAAAATAAGGTCAAAACTTTTATCAAACTACCATATGGACAGTTACACTTATGCATCAGACTGAAAGCCCTCACCACTTTCCAGAGATAATAAGAAGTGGGAAAAAGAATCCAACTCTACACTTACAGCTATAAATGTTTTTACTGGATGAATTTCCCATTTAACAAAAAATTTGGATTCCGATTGCTCTATATAACCATTTACAACTGAAAGGATTATCACCTAGCGGGAAAAAAAGATAGAAGAAGCAACACTTACCAACACAGCTAGATCATGCTCATGTGCTAACTTCTTTAGCAAAAACCCAGAAGATATCATCAAAGCGTGTCCTGAAATCACCCATAAAATGTAAACTTCCAAGTTTCAGAGCAGTTAACTAGTAATTGATCCTTTAGTATGGAAATAAGACCTTCATAACTTGGACAAAAGAAGAAAAAAAATAAGATTATGCATGAATACAGGGGCAAGCAACCACCAATCAACTTAGGAGATTGAACCTATAACTGATCATTAAGAAAATCAATATGTAAGAGGGAGATGCCTGAAGAATAACGATAGACAGAAACTGCACAGCTTTGTAAAATATAACCTGACCTAAATGTTCAAGATAGCATTATTCACAGAACAACTCTGATATTAGTGAAGACTTAGACGAGATTAAAGTAAGACTAGTATAGTTCTTTACTTATTCATCAAGTAATTAAGAGTATCTCTCAGAGGTCTGAGCATTAGGATGCCAAGCAAGTCACGAAGACAAATAAAAGGGCAATAAAAGATAAAATGTAACATCATTTGAAAATTAAAAAAAAAATCATGAGAAGCATTGGCTAGCATACCATGAAATACAGAATGAAAATAGTTAGCATACCCTGAGGACCACTTCCCCCAAGGATGGGGGTAATCAGTGAAGAAATTGAATCAACAATAAGCAATCGAACTTGACAATCTGATTTGAACATCTGTACAAGGATACAGTATTCATTTATTTGACAGAAGGAAATGCGAAAAAAAACAACTAACATTACCGAGAAGTTGAGAACCTCGGAAATCAAATTGATCTCCAGCTGATGCAAAACATCAAACATTTGAAAAATGTCGAATACTGAATAACACATTATTCGGTCCATTACTTTCTGAAGGGGTTTCTGATCAGTCTAAACTAGGAGATAAGAAGAACAAATAAATGATCATGCACCTTTAGGGACAGTTAATAAACTAGAGCGAACGTTATACAAAAAGGTTGATACATAGTAACCTGATCATTAATGACAGGACCCAAGGACCGACCAGCGAAATGGGCAATGCGGTGGGGCGAAAAGGCATTGCATGTATCTAAGTATACAACAAAACCCTTGTGCTTTCTTGCAACAGTTGTGGCAAACTTTAGGCAAGCCTACAATTAAAAATTAAATACTTTGTATCAGAATAGACGTGATGAAACGGAAGATAGCAAATCATATTATATGTGAGGAAATAAGTGCCGTGCTAAATAGCATCATGTGGAAAATAAAGGGAGGTCAAAGCATATGGTTTTATAGCAAACATATAAATTGGTTCTTACCTGTGTTTTTCCAGATGAAGATGGTCCAACAAGTTCAGTTAATTGTCCTCGGCGTAATCCACCTCCAAGCAATGCATCAATCCTGAATCACACAAGTTGAAACACCAGATAATTTTGTGATTCTTACAGCCCTAATTCCAACCCCACCATCACTCCGTTTATATGAACCAATAACAAAATTTACTAGGACTCAGCACCAAAAACGAGAGCTGCACGAAGATACCCTTGACATCCGGTGGATAATGCATGTTTATTCCGTTTAGAATCTTCAAGCAGATCCAGACCAGTCAACAATGGTCGATGCAACGCATCTATGATAGATAGGAGTTGATTGATTCCCTACATATCCGATGTAAAACAGCCTGAAACTTTTTTAACGATTTTGCAAGCAGACAAATAACTAATAATAAGAATTTGATCCCCTCGAAAGGGAGGAGGGAGTAATTGTGTACGACTGACTTGCTTTAGTCTCTGCGGAGTGGACTGCTTATCCGCAGAAGAAATCAATAGATCAACATCATACAGGAGGAAGTCTTCCACTGAGAAGATGGAAACAGTGAGAATGGGTTAACAAAGTGTTGCACGGTGGAAACGAGCAATGAGGATATCTCAAAAATTGCAATAAGTTTCCATAATCCTAATAGTCGTCGCCACAAATTGGAATATCACAGAGTTTGCAAGAGGTATCGCATACATTGGGAAATTGCAGAAGAAAACAGATGGACGGTACCAGAGAAGATGCCGTGGGAAGCACAAAAAGCTTGGAAGCCGGAATCAACGAGCGGATACTCCTGCTGCAGAGACTTCAACGGCGCCATTTTCTCTGCTCCCAAACCCAACGGAGTTACTATGGTTGTCTACCCAAGGGGAGTTCAATAAATATTTCAACCAATGAATTTGCCGCTTAGAAATGGGAAGGGAAGTTGTTTTGTGATGTAAAGATTTGTTGTGTTTCAAAAGATATCATGCTAGTTTTATCAGTAAATTTTATTAATCACAATATATATATATATATCCTTTTTTGCCAGAATTATTAATCTATTAATAAATCTCTATCAAACTTTTTATACTTAGAATTTAGAATTAAAATGAGAGAATAAGCTTTCATGCAAACTCAATTTTTGTAATTTATTATATAATTTAATGTTAATTTTACAAATAGATTTTTCCCCCTCGTTTAATTAAGAATCTACCGCATGACTTGGTGGGAAATGCCCCCCGAATGAATGAATAAAGGGGGGGACGCTAAGGCCGTTTACTTTGCCATCTTACAATTCATCTCCGGCACAGGCTTCCGTAACCAGCCATACCATCGGCCACTACACTCTTTTTCCCTCTCAGACTACTCCGGTGCCGGCGCTCACCGCCCGCCATCGTAAGCTTCGACACCTCCGCCTTTGTACTCCTCCAGGTTCTCTCACTTTTTCCCTATCTATGTACTGCATACAGCTTGGGACTTGTTAAATCTCTCATTCGGAATATTTTAGCTAGTTAGTATGTGTATCAACTCGCTAGTACGAGATTTAGCTCTGCCATTCAATATTTTTTTGTTTAGCCTTTAGCATAATCGCATGAAAGAGAAAGGATCTCGCTTTGCTTTTCGTCGACATGTACCTGATTAACAGCGTTAGCTTGAGTAGTTATAGATTCTAAGGACGATAAATGCTTCAAATCTTCAAAGGTGTGTGCATGTTGGAGTTACGAGTTCTTTACCAGTTCATTTAACGAAAGGAAGGGAACGAAATTGAAAGGATTCTGAGAAGTCATTAAAAGATGGAAGAACGTAATGGATATTATTCTTATAATCATGTTTTTGTTGAGCGGGAAAAACTTGCGAATGTAATGCTTTGGAACACAATGCGTTGGAAGCAAGTAAATAACTTTTTATATGATTGTAATATTTTTAATATGTTTCCTTTTTACTTTCAAAGTTTAAAATTGGAAGTTCATACTATGTCATACAAGTTTTACATTCCTCCTCATTTGGGTCACTTAATTATGAAGAAACGGAAATCAATATCAACATGAATTATTAAAATCTATAATGAGTTGCACTGTTCCCAAGATGTGAATATTGCGACATATTTCTCAGACTCCTCTGTGCACTGCATAGGAACCCACCTAGTTGCAAGGAAGAATTCCTGCCTAGTGAACACCACATTCAATCAAATGTATATTCAAATCTCGCAGTGAGAAGGAAATTTAATTAAAGTTACATGCTCAAGACATTTTTGAAGCATTACAGAATAAGAAGAGAATCTGTAGGAGAAAATTGGATGTAGTAACTTTGAAGACTTTATTTTCTGATTTAGTGAACTTTTATGCAGAATAAATGTATCATCTTAAGTTCATTTTCCAAATTTAGGATTACACACGCTATATGACAAGATACACTAATCAAAAGGACTTGAAATGCTTGTATTTTGTAGCTTATATATTTGGTTTTGAAATACCAGCTTATTCTTGATGAAGTGTTCTGCTTATCTGTTTGGTGGTGGCTTTGACTTGACTCGTTATTTCTCATCCTGAAGTTCAAGATAGCCATTACTTTACGCTCACAAGTCATGCATACTGTTTAATTCTGCAATTTCACATTTTCTGCTTGTGTATGCTTCTCTGCCTTCACAGTAATCCTCAAGAATGAGGCATGCCAAGGAAGAGCCACCAACTTCGCTGGTGAGTGCTTTTCCCTTAAAATATAATGAGTCCATGAGCCGCCCCCTTCTCCACACACCATAATTTGGATCCATGAACTACCAACTGAACATGAATAATTTATCTTTGTATTCTTTACAGGCAACTGACATAATATCAGCTGTGAAGGAGTTACATAGACTTAACTCTCAGGAACTCCATAAATTATTGAGGGACTCTGAAAATTTTACTATTCCCTTCCTTACTGAAAGAGGCTCACTGATAAAGGTTGTCTTAATCTCAGCATCGTTATGCTAATTTGTCTAGTGTCTTATTAAACTTCTGTATCTAATTGTGCACATTACAGGTTGATATGGAAAAACTTGCGGGGTCTCTTCCACTGCACCTTGCTGTAGTGCTGATCTCATCTGATAGAGATGAAAAAATGTTCAAATACCTGTTATGTGGTCTTCGTCTCCTCCATTCCTTGTTTGATCTAGCCCCTCGGCACTCTAAACTTGAGCAGGTTGGTGATATATTCTGCTTCTTCCTCTCCCTCCTCTTTTTATTCTTGGTGGTAAAGACCTGTTACTAAGTTGTGGAAGACAATGTTATTGTAAATTCACCAAAACAAAAGCATTTAAGGTCGTACGGTGTGTTAAATAATGGCTTGGTAGGTAGCGATTGACTCCTTGGTTGGTTGGAATAACCTATCGTTAGAGATGAATAAGGGTGTGCATTCAGTGGTAACTTTTATGATTATGTGTATTCTGGAAAGTGATTGATGAGGGAGGTAATGTAGAACCAATCCCTCTTTTCAGTGAGCCATCTTATCTGAATCCATTCTGGACCTCTACTGTTGGCACTGATATATGTCATATTTTGATTGAGGGGTGCGAATATTACCTGTTACAAATATTTTTAATTTAAGGGCATGTATATAACTGGATAGATATGTTTGAAAGTTGTAGTATTCTCCTATTCATGTTTCTTTTGACAGTAAAATGATCAGTTGCGTTAAATTATAGGGAGAATCACTTCGTCAGATAATGTGGTGAGAACATTCTTAATTTTGGACGTTTAACCACCATTCTTTTGGCATGATCCTAAATTGATAAAATTGCACTAAAGGGTTCCGGCTAATTCTCCTGTTAATCCTTATTTTACAAATATGAAAGTATATGTAACAAACTAACAATGTGATGGTAGAACCTGATTTCTCAGATTAATGTCCTTGGAATATGATTGCAGATTATGCTAGATGATGTGAAAGTATTGGAGCAGCTGATTGACTTGGTTTTCTACATGTTAGTTGTTCTTGGTGGTCACAGACAGGTTTTCCTTTACTTCTTGTCTATTCAGTTTAATCTCCTGTACTGTTTACCTGTATTGAGTGTAGCGATCATGTTGCAGGAACAGCATGCTTTTAGTCTTAAGTACCTTGTGTATTCAGCTCTTGTCGCATGCAGTTTATATTTATTAACAGGGTTTATATCGGCACAATGGCAAGATCTTGTACAAGTATTGGTTGTGCACCCTAAGGTACAAATTGACTTCTGCTTTACTAGTATCTGGATTTTAAAAATTATTCTTTTATTGGCTATTTGTCATAGCTGATGAAGAAATATTTTATGTCAAAGATTTGAAGGCCTTTTTTCTTCACTGTCATGTTTGTCAAACTTAATTTATAGATTTGCTCCCAACACTTTAACAATTAATGGAACAAGGCAACTAGGCCCTGGCTTATTATTAAGTTTCGTGTGACAGGTTGACTTGTTTATGGATGCAGCCTTTGGATCAGTTCGCATGGTAGTTAGGTGTCTTGAGATTACACTTTCTGCTTACCATAAAGATTTATCCTGGGAATCAAATCTGACTTCAGAACGAGTTGTTTATCATCTCTGCCAGCAGTGTGAGGCCTCTCTGCAATTTCTACAGTCATTATGCCAACAAAAATTGTTCAAAGAACGCCTACTTAAGAATAAGGTTCTTTGAAACTATACTTGGCTTTATAATTTGGTGCAAATGAATTGCCCGGACTTAAGTTAAGGGTGTTTCTAAATTTCGACCAGGGATGAGAAACATTTAATTTTGTAGTTAATGAAGCATCCTTAGGACTCTGGCTTGATCTTATGTATATTTCATAAAACTCTGTATCTGTTGCTTATGGAACTTCAATAAAATAGACTTGTTTCAACTTTTGTGTCTTTCTTAATCACAATATATAGTATTAATACCCAACTCCAGGAAGGCAATGCAAAGTTCCTCTTAAACTCAAGTGACCTTAATCCTGAATAAAAATGTCTCATGAAAGGAATGCATCCCTTGGTAGCATCAGAATTCAATGTTTCTGTCACTCTAAAGTGATCACTCCGCATAAAATGGGGCAGCATTCTTGTTTTGTTACTTCTAAGACTGTCAAATCTTCACCATCTTGCTGCTCTACCTTTCTCTGGCATCACCAACTGAAATCTCTTAGTGTATGTTTGGAAATAGTGTGATGGCCTCAAAACCACCTTTCCCTAGAATCTGGTAGAGAGGGAAATCACGTAGTCAACTAGTTTTCAGACACACACTCTAAAGTGGATCTCACGCAGCTATACAAGTTGTTTTTCCCTTGAAGCACCTCTTGACACCTCTTTGGGTAGATGTAACAGGGTTTTCAAAAAGAAGCAGAGCTACAGGTTCCATTGCCCCTAAATTTGCTTTGATCGGATTATCAATATAACTGTCTTGAATCTTGTTGAATAGATTTTATATCACGTTTTCCATTTTCTAAGGAAAAAGTTAGACCTTACGCATCTACTTGCCTGGGCTTGATTAAACTATGCAGACATATCTAACTCCCCATTTCAGAATGGTCAAATAGTGGGGGTTCATTTCTAATGCTTAGCAGCAATAGTGTCCTTATTTTATCTGGGAAGAAAGACAATAACAAGCCTTTCTTTCTTATATAGCCATAATTATGTTAAAAGAGCTATGCACTTTCAACCTTTGCCTGAATACTTTTAATTTTGGGAATCTATCTCTATTCTAGCCATTTCTTATACTTATCCAGATTCCTACTTTTCCTCAAATTCTTTGATTTGAACTCTCATATTGTTTTTGGTACCAACCTGACCAATGCCCGAACCGCAAACTAAACCTGTATGTAAGAAGGGATATTAGATAGTGAAGGGGTTGTGGAGTGGGGGATTGGTACTTAAGTTGCCGCAGGCTTCATTCAAGCTGACAACTTGTTATGTAGTCATTATATTGTAATTGTGTTGGTCTTTTTAATTGATTAGACACACTGTACCTTATATCTATATGAACTGGACCTTTTTTTATTTGTTCGTTACAGGAACTTTGTGGAAAAGGAAGCATCCTTTTTCTGGCTCAGTCCATCCTTAAGTTAAACATGGAATCATCTTTTCCAACTAAGATTGTGGCAGCTATCTCTAGGCTAAAAGCTAAAATACTTTCTATTGTGAGTATGATGGCAAAATCTTCTAGAAGTCATTTTGTTTTTAATTTAATCTACTACAAGAATGTACATATTAATATTAATACTGCTACCCCTCTCGTGCTGCAGCTTCTAAGTTTATGTGAAGCAGAAAGCATTTCTTATCTTGATGAAGTTGCCAGCTCATCGCAAAGTTTAAATTTAGCTAAGTCTGTTGCTTCAGAGGTTAGTTCTCAGCTGGTGGCTTGTAGTGCAAAATGTTGAAGATAAAGGGCTCCATTGTTTTTATTTTTTGGCTAAATAAAATTTATTGCCTGAAAAATCATATAACTTCGATTTTATTAGCCTTTCTACTGCTTGCATATTTTCATTATTATTTATGGATATGTTTCTGTTTAACTGAGGCTGGACTTCTGAGCTCTATGCGCGGTATGGATTGTTGAGTTGAAAATATAAGTTCTCCTCTTAAATCTAAAAACTAATTTTGTGCATGGAGGTCAGCAGAAAGTGTTCATGCCTTAGTCAAACTTGAAAATTTGTATATCTGAGCCAGTATATTGGTCTTCCACTTTGTCTTTCACCTGCATTGAGCATGGTTATGTCTTCTGGTGTATAATGGGATAAGAAGGAATTAGATTTAATTATTTAATATGATTAGTTTTATATAATTATTAGGATATTTAGGTTTATTGTTACTTTAATTATTTTCATATTTCTATTAGGATTAGTATTTTATTAGTATTGTTATTATTTCTATAAGTAGCTTTAGGGTTTCATTTTGCAAGGCAGACTTGATTATTAAATTAGATATTGCAGTTAACTTCTCTCGGTGTTCTCCCCTCTGCTCTCTCTCCTTTCCCGACTCTTCCCTTTCTGTCTAATCTTTTCCTCCTCATTCCCCTTCCTTTCTACCTCTTTCTTCCTTCTAATCTCTCCCCTCCATCCCTTTCATCTCGTTGTTTTACATCATCTTCACTCTCAGTATTGTGCTTTTAATGTAATCCTTGTTATATAGGTTTTTGACTTACTAAAGACTGCTTTTGGAGGAGATCCTGGACATCATGCTAATGACAGAAGTTACCCAATGGGATTCTTACAGCTCAACGCAATGCGTCTGGCTGACATCTTCTCTGATGATTCAAACTTTCGATCTTACATGACAAATTGTTTTGTAAGCCATCATTTTCAGAATATAAAAAGCTATCCTACGTTTATACTATTGATACAACTGTTGATGTGTCAATGCAATGGTTCTAGCTTGTATGTGCTTTTTTGTTTTTGGGAGAGGGGGCATGAAAAATAGTCAAATTGCTTTATGTTTGCTCACTAAGATTTGTTCAATGCATTACTTGATTGTCCTGATTTATGCATTCTTTTTTCATGACTTTGATTGTGTCCTTTGCATGTGACTGCAGACCAAAGTTCTGACAGCAATATTTTCACTCTCCCATGGGGATTTTTTATCTTGTTGGTGTTCATCTGATCTCCCTGAGAAGGAGGAGGATGCAACTCTTGAATATGATATATTTGCTACTGTTGGATGGATTTTGGATAATACTTCTTCACTGGACTTGTTGAATGCAACACCTTTGGAGTTCAACTTAATTAATAGCAGCATGCCTCAAGCTTCTTATGCGCATCATAGGACTTCGTTATTTGTCAAAGTCATTGCAAATCTTCATTGTTTTGTTCCCAACATATGTGAAGGTTGATTCTTTGCATATGTTCTGCAAACTTTTTTTAACAAATTTGGTTGATCTACAGATTTATACATCTCCTTCTGTCATTTGTCTTTTTTTTTTTTTTTTAAATTTAATTTGAATGCCCAGAACAGGAGAGGAATCTTTTTGTTCTCAAGGTACAAGAGTGCTTGCAACAGGATCTATCTAGCTTGCTGCCTGGATTTTCTCTTGCTTCTGATTACCCTAAAGCTGCTACTCCTTGCAAGAATCTCCGTAACTATTGTTTTCATTCCATTCTTATTTTGGAATTACAATTAATATATCATTACTTTCTCACAAGTGACTTGTTTTTGTAGGTTCATTGTTGAGTCATGCAGAATCATTGATTCCAAACTTTTTAAACGAGGAGGATGTACAACTTCTAAGGTTTCTTTTTCTTCTTTTAATTCCCCTAATGTCAACTTCAGTTTAATTAATTTCAAATAGTTGTTTTCAAACTTTCACTGATAAATAATATATCGTCAATAGATCCCATGTTTACCGCTGGAGCATTAAAGCAGATTCTGGTGGCACCTTATGCCACTTGAATATAATTGGAAAAGGGTTTGATCTGTGCTGATTGTGGAGGGCTTATAATACCTCTTCCTCCCTTTAAATTTGAAAGATGGACAACTTTATATTTCATATCTAAACGGATATTTGTATATCCTAATTGTTTGCAGGGTGTTTTTTGGCCAATTACAATCACTACTTTCTTCTGTTGGATCTGGAGAAAATCCTATTCAAGTAAACCACTGTCCTATATTCTGAACAGTTGTTATTCTGGACTTCTGGTTCCTTATGAATTTCCTTTTTTCTTGTTGTAATAGTTTTGTTCCCTTCTACTCATGGCCTTTCTTAATCAGTTTTAAATGTTTCAAAATCCTTCTGCTGGAAAACTCAGGATAACAAAGTTGACAAGTCGTTGTCTTTGGATAAGTTTTCAAAACTCAACATCAATGACCACTTTCAGGTTTGTGCTTAAAGTCTACTTTTTTAGAAAAATAATAACTCTAAAATCATTCAGTTACCATATTTTATGGCAACTCATAAATGAGAATAATATTATTAGTAAATTGTCGTTTGAGTTGTTTAGTTATTTTGTAGTTTCTCCTCAACATTCTCCCTGACCAAAGTTCGGTTGCATGTAGGAGGCTCAGAGTACAGGAAGATGCTCGTCACCTTTACTAGGAAAGGAAACCACTGATCTTAATGAGAAGAGTAGTAACTTAAAGGAAGGAGTTTCAGAAAATTCTGCATTTCCTGGTGCAGACCAGGTTAATAGCAGAGCTGTAGACATAAGCAAAGGTGATGACATGAATCGGCAAGATCTAGTAGAAGATAAAGGTACATCTGGTAAGACTGCGTCTGGAGGTGCAGTATATATGGACAAGGATACTCACAATGTGGACACGAGTGGTTCAGATACTAGTTCTGCAAAAGGAAAGAATGTTGCTGATCACGTGGACAACATTGAGCTCTCAAAATCAAGTGATAATATTAAAAAAGTTGGAGTTGGAGACAATCCTGAGGATGAAAAGGTTGATACTGTACAGAGGAGGAAGCGAAAGAGAAATATAATGAATGATAAACAGGTGGCAATGATTGAGAGGGCACTGTTGGATGAGCCTGAAATGCAGCGAAATGCAGCTGCACTACAATTATGGGCAGATAAATTGAGTCTTTATGTATGTCGCATACAACCCAACACATTTATGGACTGTTTTATTAACCTAACTCCATCTGACATTCCTGCTTTTATCCCCCAGGGTTCTGAGGTTACATCTTCGCAGCTTAAAAATTGGTAAGAATGCCTTATTTTACATATTCAGTCATCAAGATCATGTTGATTGTTTATTGTTTGCCATAGTTGATACATGGAATTGGTTGTATGAGGATTAAATATCCTAAACAAACAACATAAAGATCGTGTTTGTATGTTTATCGTGTCAGGTTGAATAATCGAAAAGCAAGGCTAGCCCGCACAGCCAGGGATGTTAAAGCAGCAGCTGATGCTACTGACAATTCAGTCCAAGACAAGCAAAGAGGACATGTTGGGTCCTGTGATTCACCTGACAGTCCAAGTGATGCATCTAATGCGAGGAAAGATCTTCTAAATCTTGCTAATATAGCTTCTGCTAATAACCCGGACTCCTCACTGGCTGAAGTTGATGGTGGCCCTCCAGAATTTTAGTACAGGGCGGCCCGTCTGTCTGTTGTCTTCATGTATCTGCGAGAAAAGAGGTTGGTAAAGGGAAGGTGTTTCATTTTCAAGTGCATGGTAGGTAATATGGGAAGGGCCTGGAGACCTAGTACAAACTTTTCTTAGTCTTCATGCGAGCTTGCTTGCGGGGGCATGTCTGTGAAAATTTGCAGAGACTGTTGGCTCTTTTAACGAGGCTGGTGAAGGAAAGACTGTCCAATGGAAAGATGTTGCTTTACTTGTCAAGGGAGCGAAAAGAGTGAGAGGTCAGTGAAGGAAAGTGAAGGGCCATTTGGCAATGATATAGTTTGTGATACATGAAGCCGCTTCCAGCAGCCAAATTTGTTTGAATTTGTCTGTGTACAACAATGTGGCAATTAAGCCTTTATTCCATGTTCGAGGGGGTTGATAAGATGTAGTTATGCGATTTTAGGAAAAAATGCATTTGTGAATCACTGAATCGCGCCTGCCCGTTAACCTTCTATGAAGCAGTTTCCCTATTCTAAATTGAGACTATCACGTCAACGGACCCCTAAAAAAGAATATACTATATTGTTACTGTTATAACTGGAATTCCTGAAGTGTTCGTTATCAGTATGTGTTTTACGAAGTCGGGATTAAAAGTATTGATTTTGTGTTTTTGTTCCAAATTTAATTTCCTCCAAATAAAATTTTGAACTCATGAAAGATAGTCATCCAAACAGGCAAGTAAAGTGAAAGGAGTCACAATTGCCCAAATAAGATTCGAGAAGATGAGGATTGTGGAAGATTAATTACCAGTTACAAAAACTAAAATTTATCTATGGATCCGTCGAAGTCGGAGTCGAAGTCCAAGCTTGAATTCATTAAAACCGTGCATCCAAAACCGCGAAGTTGCCCAAGCGTGCACACGATGGTTTGCCTGATTTACTTTATTTTGTTAAATCAAAACATTAACTAAAATTTTCTTGAACAGATAAATGCCACGGGAAACCCAACCATCATATAGGGTGCTCACTTTCATGTTGCAATCCCCGTCATTTTGGACAAGACTGTCACATAACTAAATCTAGAATGATACAGAAGCGGAATGAGACAAAATCATTACCGGAATTTGATCCAGCTTGCTGTGAGAACTTCAATTTAATTAACTAGATTAACTCTAATCTAGTACTAGTCGTTAATCTATGTTGTTCTTCCCAGAGTCAAATTGGCTTTATAAAAATCCTTAATAAATTAAGTGAATAGAGAGTGATAAGTAGAAAAGAATATTGATTAATTTGATTTCTAGGAAAAGAGGAGAATGACGAAAATTATAAAAGGAGAAGCGGTGAAACTTTCCAACATGATGCAGCTTCCGAGAATTGATGTGTGGCTATCATTGTTCCAAAAAATATATGGAGTGTATAAAGAGTGTTAAGTCAAAATATAAACCCTAGACTAATATCATACGTCATAATAATTTAATCAATACTCACACCTTAAATCCTAGCATATAAATATTAATTAAATAATTATTTTAATAACCACTTTGCATGTGAATCCAATATAGAACTATAATTTGATCTCTTGAAATAGTTAATCAAATGAAAAACCTCAAATCATAAGAAATCATGAAACCCTAATTATAAACATAAATAAGGTGCAAGAGATAATCATGTGAGGCAACAAAAAATATAAAATAAAGGGAGAATTGTGATGAGGTACTGTGTTAAGGATTTTATAATTAAACAGTTTCACAAAATCGCGTATTTATTGTCAAGTCTTGTTAACAATTTTATGTATTGAGATGAAGTTGTTAGTTACAACCCTATATTAGTGCATTAACAATTTCACGGGACTTGAAAATAATTATGCGATTTTGTGGGAGCATTTAATCGTAAGATCTCTTACATGGGACCTCATTGTTATTCTCTCTAAAATAAATACTCAAATCATAACTACAAATAGAATCCACAAATTAATCAAAGACTATTTGCAAAAAAGTTGAAACCCCATAATTAGGAAATCATAAAAATTGCACATTAAACAATTGAATCTCTTAAAAATACAACCCTAACTAATGAACAAGGGACTGAAGCACTATATCTTTATCTAAGAATCGAAGAGAACTAAACACTCTTGTGGTTTAAACATACCATATTGATAAAATAAAATAAAGAAGGTAATAAATGAAGACAAGAGAAGACATTTCATGTGGATGCAACAAATGCCTTGTCCCATCCCATACATTTATTTTTTAAAGATATGACTAATATTTTTTAAAATATATAAGTAATATCGTTTTTGTATAGAAAAATATAAGACATTAATATATCTATTAATGTTGTTTAGGCTTTAAACTAAAGTTGAGTGGGGACTAATGAAATTAATTCCCTTTTTATTTTGCGGATTTTGAATTTAAATTCAATGAATCTTTAGATTTTTATTTCCTACAGTACAATAAAGTTAAACTTTTTTAATTTATGATTATAACTCTCTTATGACTCAAGTTTTAATTATTTTTTATTATACTTCTATTGTAAAAACGATAAAAGAAGATGTTTGCATTTTTTTTTTTGATACATTGGAAAGAAGAGGATGATTGCATATTTGTATTATAAATTTTCAATCATCTATATCCTCTATTTAACTCATACTCATACATTTCAGTGTTTCCATATCCAAAAAAGAGATCTTTAAGAAAATTCCTCAGCCTATTTTTAAAAACAATAAATGGGAAGTTCCATTCCGGTTGGGAACAGGACGAAACACTAGATAGATTTACCAACCCGTGCCCTTTTCAGGATGAGATGGGAAACAGGCATGTCCTGTTTTACCCTTCCCATGAGCACCCCTACTAGCATTTGTCCTATAAACTAATCTTCTGCATCAATTACACTACCAATTAAAACATTAGTTTTTAAATAAAGGGAAAACCCATTTATTGATACATATACTGTTTTTCAATTTTTAATTTAGTACCGGTATGTTTTTTATCCTAATTAAATATTTTGATTTTGCTTTGTTAGTACTCTTGCCTTTTTTTGAAGGGTTATTTGTGCTAACTGAGCAAATTTACAAGAGCTAACGATGGTAACCAAGCAAAACTAATAATTTAATTAGGAGCAAAAGATACATAGTTCCCATGTTAAAAGTTGATAATAAGTATAGGTAGGTTTTCCCTTAAATGAATAACCAACCCGGTTTTGGCAAAAAAAAAGAAAAGAAAAGAAAAGAAAAGAAAAGAAAAGAATAACCAACCTGGGACATCAGAAATCTTCTACTTTCCTTAATTCTCATCCTGGACAGTGGACACCCAGCCCCAAAAACAAAATGCTAGAGCAAACGCTCACGTTTCAAACTGTAAAGCTTTAGTTTGTTGTCAGTAAGTCAATGATATATCTCCCCTACGGAAAAATTGAGGGGTTAACATCCTCTGAGCTCTCTATTGTTATGATGGTACTAAAAAACAACCTGCTGCTGCGGGTGATGTCGGATTTTGAGACAAACCACCTGTGTTATCCATGACATGAGACTTTGAATGTGCCGTACTGAACATAAAACTGGAGCTGCCTCACCAATAAAGAGAGAGTATCTATCAGGTAACAGGTCAGAGAAGACATTGGACCTCTATCATGGAATTGACTTTACATTAGAACCCTCGCTTTGTACAGGTTCTGAAGATGGGGCGTTTTGGGGTGCTTTCTTCAGGAAGCTTTTAGCATAAAGGGAGCCGAAGACAATGATCTGATTATGAACACAAGTGTTACTACGTTTTTCATAAGATTCTTTTAAACAAAATGCTTAGAAAGAGTAAAACTGGGTCTTACAGCTCCAAACCACTGTTCCCAGCTAAGAGGATGGCCAAACCACGCACATGACAGCATAATGCTTACCAACTAAGGCAATTGAAATGCCAAATCATTAATCAGATGAATAATTGCAGGATAATGTGAAATAATTTGTTTAAAGCCATGTTTACCTGTCTTGTAGTCATTATAGTAGCAAATGTTAGAGCACCAAAAGTGCGTATTGTGTAGGAAATAAAAAATTGGCTAAGTGTGGCAACCTGCGAAACTCCACATTATAAAAAATAACTTATGTAGTGAATTAAGGATAAAGAAAAGAGAAGTTTCTTTCTTTCCTTATAAGGTTAGGGAGAAAAGCAGTATGATATGATAATTTGTTCAAGTGATCAAATCAAAATGAAAGAAAAGGAGAAATAGAACTTTTAGTCCCTAAGCTTTTCCTCAATTATTATTTTTTTTTACAGCCAACATTTCCTCAATTATTTAGTCCTGCATTTTGATTCAATACAATTGCGTCCCTATAATTTCTTGACTCAAAACAACTCAATCCTTATAATTTCTTAACACAATGAGGACTGAGCTGTTTTGGGGAACTAAATCAATAATTGAGGAAAAGTTTAGCAATTAAAAGTCATATTTTCCCACGGGAAAAAAAATGGACAGCATTATCAGCGACCAATTATATTTACAGCAGGAGGAAACCAACTTACTGTTGAAAGCAATGCTACATCAAAGAAACAATCATTATGGCGATAAACAAACTCAACTGCTGGGACTAAATGTCCTTGTAAGGTAAGGCCTACATAAAAAAATAGAAAATGTCGTAAGAATGACTTTCCACCCATGCAGTAGTTGTGAATACGGGCCAAAATATTCAGGCCGTAGGAAATAAAATCCCAAATTAAAAAAAAGTGGGAAAAAATGTTTGCCAACCTTAGAATGCTGACAAAGTACATACTGTAGGCTAATATGTGTTTTCATGGTACTTTTAACACCTAAAGAACGTTTCTCATTCTGTATGTTTGGGGTTCATTGGTGAACATTCTAAGCTGTTGCAGATTGTAGAGAATAGATTTATCTTGAACATTTAAGGTTTCCAAATATCATCCAGAATGCCTAAATAATCAATCTACAACGAATTTTCATCCTAAAAAATTTAAAACAATTTTCATTAGAAATGCACTGATATAATATGCATATGACAAGAAATGTTTAAAACTAGAGTTGCTGCAACTATCCAAAACCTACCTGTCAGGCTAAGAACACAAGAACAGAACGTAACATAGAATATCTGGTTATGTATCTCCATGTCATAACCTTTAAACAGCTTATCTTGGAATGTACTTGTAAACCCATCAAACCTATCAAATGCAAACAAATCAACATCTATGCATTGAGAGATTCATGTGAATCGCTTTTGATAGCACATTTTCAAAGTTACTTGGCAAAAGCATAAAATTAGTTATACGAGTATCATATGAAAGAATGTAAAAACTCAAACTGACCAAATGAGGCCTAAGAATAGCATGCTTGTTTCTGAGTTCAAATCATCAATACCAGCAAACTAACAAGCATTTAAAATGGTTACATTGAGAGTTGTTAAAGAGAGGAAGAAGGGGGAAATCCCAACCGTTGGGTAAGTAAGCTACATCCCCCCAACAGTGAGAATGTTTAACAAATAAAATAGTACATGTCATTATGCGCAAAGGCAGTATTCATGTTTAAACTTTAAAATCACTCATCAAAATAAGAAGGACTAGTTTTGTAGTCATACCCAAGATAACCAATCATTAGGAAAGCGCCCCAAGCAGTATTTTCCCTTCCTCTACTATATGGGCTTATGTCAGGTCCTGCCTACATGAAAAACGAATTAATATTTTAGTTTATTACAATAATGCTCCTGAATTATTGAGGTTCTTATGTCTCATCAATGGAATGATCAATTGAGCAAAAGAAAATAAAAAAAATATTCTAGAACAATATCTCTCCTTGCTATCAACTTTTTCTCTCCCCCTCATCATATTCCTTTGATGAGCATCAATGTGGAATCGAAAACCAACTCACTTAAGCACCCCCCCATAGTACTAAAAACATGTGGGACTAAGGCATCTCAAACTACTTGCTTCCGATTAATCAGCCCTCTGGGAGGGTAAACATCTTGATGACTACATATGACACTGCACTTGACTTCCATTCATGTAATTTTAGGTGCATATAGCCACATAGCGGCGGTCATTGTTGATTCATTGATAGAAATCAACCAAATAGAAATCAACCAAATGCGGACAGAACGAAGAGGGCAAAAAAAGAAACTTAAGGACCAAAGACAAAATACTTACAGGGTATAGGATGAATATTGAGCAGCCCAGTGTCACCAAAAAAGCCAAGAAATAGTCATGTCCCACATATCTCTTCTGCATTATGATAGTGCCCCAGATCTGTATAAAGTATAAATGCAGAGTTAAATAAGTCTTGAGCAGAAAATTCAGTGGAAGATATCAATGAACCATGAAAAATGTCAAGAGCTGGGAGGGAATAGAATTTATGAAATCAAGAACAAGATAGTTTGACATGTTTGTATCCATATAATGCATCTATACTCCTCAAGAAACTGTCTCTTTTGTATACCATATTCAAAATCACAGTATAAAGGAACCATAATACAAATCAAGGATTATATGACCAAACAACAGAGACTGGATTGTTGATACACCAAACAAACCACTCAGCTAAGAGCCACATTTCACACAGTTAAATAAATTCAGTACTAATGGGTAGAATAATAATCGTGATAAGAAGGAGCTGAAATATTCCAAAGATAAAAGAACAAAGCTAAAATTTGACTTACCATAACTGGGATCATTTTAGCACACTTAGCAAGAGTCTGAACAGGGAAACTGACATATTTAAGAGCCTGGACCAAGCAATATGATCATCAACTAACAACTGATAAGTATAGCAAGTTTATATGAACTTCAAATAGTATTGATACACAGAAGGAACGCAGCTCACCTCATACTGGCAAGTTGTGGTCAGAATGTTTGTGACAGACACAACACAATACTTGTAAATAGGAGCAGCTGGAGTTAATGCTTTTTTACTTGCCTATAATAAGATTTGACACAGTCAAAGATGATTCAAACTCCTGAAACGCAGGTTGTAATTTAAAGCACTACACAGTGTGTGACACAACCAACTGCGTTTATGCAGCTAAACCAGCAAATTAAAGCTATGCATGCACATGACAGTATAATCCCATATAAGACCAGCTTACCAGTAAGGAACCAGCAGAAACAGCAGTTGTTGTGATACGGTTGCAGAAAACAAGAAACAGCGAGTATTTGAAGTACTCCTTATCTACCCCATAAGGAACCCTCATGATCTTTTCCTGGAGGAACAAAATATACATGTGTGTGTGTGTGTGAGAGAGAGTATAAGTACACTAGTTTTTTTTTTTTAATACGTTAACCTATGGAAATCCAAAGAGTTCTTATTATCCAACGAACAAGAGAAGAAACAAATGGTTGAAGAAGAGCTGAATCTGATTTGTGCGAACCACTTATGACAGGTTTAAACATTATACAACCAAACAACCATCAAGAGGTGTTAAGAATTAAGGATTCTTTAATAACAACCCAAGCGTGGACGTCCAGACTGACACATGTTATTAATTCGCATGTTCATGTATTCTTTGTTGTTTGGGCCTAAAAATGAAGTTTCCGAAATACCATTGTTGGATCCAGACAAGAAATGTGCTAAGAAATGTCGAATTCAATGTGAGAGTCGTTAAAATCAGCAAATTCAATTGGCAATCGAGTACAATACTACGGTTCGAATCCAAAGAAATAAGCGAAATCAGCGTTGCTGTGAAAGGATAACTTACACCTGCAAAATCGGGGGGGGGGGGGGAGCAAGCACAAAAGAGAGGAAGAAAAGACGTCGATAGAACAAACCTGCAAAACACCATAGGTGACGAGTGTGACCATGATTCCCGACACCGCAAATATTCCTCTGCACAACCTGTTTTCTCTCCAATCCCCTGCCAGAGAAGAGGTTAATCCCGCCATAGCCCAAGAATGACACTCACATAGAACATACGAAAACCTGGGAAGAAGAACAGCGCCAGAAAAAAAGTGGCGCGAAAGAGGAGTGAATAGCGCGAGACACTAAGCTTGGAGAGATCAGAAACAGGTAAAAGCGTGCTCTGATTTTTCCATCGAGAGTGTTAACGGTGGACTGAGAGTGCGAAAAGCACAACAGAGAGGGATAGGCCCTCTTAGCCTCAGGCGTCTCGCCTTCTTCGGCGCGCCTTTCTCGCCACCTTGGGCTGACACGTCAGCTTCCACCTTCACTGAAGACTGAATGGTTCAACGAATCTCGGATTGGGGCTATTCTTCGTTTGACTGATGATGGGCCCGACTGGCGGGTCCTCTGAAACGGGCCATACCCGTTAGTGCTTAATGGATTCAGATCAGATTTCCTTAACCAATATGAATCCACAGGTTTCTCTGAACATCCATGGGTGGATTCTACAGGTACGGGGTACCGGATTTGAATTTTAGAGCTTTGTGGGGGAAAAAAAAAAGAATTTTAGAGCCCCTTCGGTTGGCAGAAACGGAATAAAATGAGAAAAATTTGATTTTATATGTGGAAATGTCTTTCAGCCCCCAAAAAAAAGTATAATTGAGGGCTTAAAGTTTAAACATCATAGATAAAAAATCCAGTTAAGAAATTTTTCTTTAATTAGATTAGATTTGACAGTATTTAGATATACCCCAGTGATATCGTATATGAAATATTTGTGTGAAAAAAAACTGTTGAATAATAATGCCAAAAATATAATAAAATTTGTATTATCTAGATTTCGTATTAAATTAAATTAATTGATGATGTTTAGCATGTGACGCACGTATTTCTGCGATGTCAAATTTGAAAGGAACCAAAATTGAGTGCTTCTGTATCCAACAATCGAATTGGAATGTTACCAAAAGGACAAAGCACGTACGTTGGGCAGTTCTCAGTTTATCTTGCTTCCTTCTGGAGTTCTGGTGCTCAGCAGAATCGTGTAGTTGTGAGCTATAAGACAATTCCACGCCACTTGTTTTAGCCTGTGGCTCTGAGCCTAAGTGCATTAACAGTTATAAATATAGGATAACGTTTCCTTCCGCGAAAAGGAGTTAGCAAGACCGCAGCTAGTGGCCGTTCTTCTTTCATTTCTCCGTTTTTGCTACTGTTTTGGCCAATGACCTGAAAAGAAAAATGAAATTATAGCATTGACGAAACGATAAAAAATAAATAAACGAGTCTGCACAGCAAATTTCTGGGAGTAATCTTTGAAGCCTAAGTTGATGGATTCTGCTTCATTCCCTCGCTTCCTAATTTCGCATATCATCTACAGCTCAAGGTAGTGCGTTTCGATCTTTTTAATTCCTTTGCGATGTGAGACCATTGATCTAAGCGTTGAATATATTTAAGAACGCCATGAAATTGTGTGGCAGCAGGCACCGCTCTTTACTGACAATTCAAAGTGCAGCAAGAAATGGCCTGTGGAAGAAAAGGCTGTGTGGAATAGGGGTTTGTGAAGTTGGAGTGGGAAACTCATATGGTGAAAGCAGCATGAAGAAGAACGAGAATGGGTCAGTGTGTGGTGCAATGGGGGATGAGTCAGTTTCAGCACCATTTGGAACCTTGGACGCAGAAATCACACCAGAAACTGCAGATTTCTTTGTGAGTGATGCAGAAGGTGATCCAGATTGCCCCTCCAAAGGCTACTCGTCCATTGAGCAGGCGCTTAATGCTTTACGCCAAGGAAAGGTTGGTCTCATCATTAGTATAATTTGCTCATTGCCTCTCAAAACTTCTATATATATATGAACGGTAAAAATAATTATGGAAATTTGTGCTAGTTTGTGATTGTGGTAGATGATGATGAAAATGGCGAAGTTGAAGGGAATCTTGTAATGGCGGCGTCGATGACTGGTCAAGAGCATGTGGCCTTCATGATAAAGCACGGTTCAGGGATTGTTTCTGTGGGCATGAAGTATGAGGATCTTCAAAGGCTCAATCTTCCTCTAATGTCTCCTGATTCTGAATTTGAAGATTCTTCTGCCCCAGCTTTTACTGTCACTGTGGTATGTTTCATAGTCTTCAAATCCTTTATACTTGTAAGCTTGCAGCAACAAACAGAACCATTTATAGTTTCGTGGTGATGTGTGTTTAGGATGCAAAAGTGGACACTTCCACAGGTGTATCAGCCGAAGATAGGGCAAAGACAGTTATTGCTTTGTCGTCTCCGGACTCAAAGCCAGAAGATTTCAGAAAGCCAGGTCATGTGTTTCCCCTCAAATACAGAAATGGTGGTGTTCTCAGAAGAGCAGCTCACACTGAGGCTTCTGTAGATTTGGTCACCATGGCTGGCTTGAGACCTGTCTCTCTCCTTTCAGCTCTTGTTGATGCAACTAATGGTTCTATGGCTCCCTTACCTGTTATTAAAAACTTGGCATCACAACACAACATACCAATTGTTTCAATTACTGATTTGATAAGGTAACTCTTTGGATCATTCTATTAAACTTGGCCACTTCCAACGCTGGAGGCAGTGTTACAAACTAATCATTGATTATATTCACCGTCAAGGTACCGGAGAAAGCGAGAAAAACTGGTTGAAAGAACTAGCTTCTCACGCTTGCCTACTAAATGGGGCGTATTTCAAGCATATTGCTATCACTCTAAGTTGGATGGAACTGAACATGTCGCAATTGTGAAGGTACCTTCATATATGTTATACATTTTGGCTTTGATTCGTTGTTCAATGTGAATTTCATTGAAGCTTATGAGACATGAAACAGGGAGAGATAGGAGGTGGGCAAGATGTGTTAGTAAGAGTGCATTCAGAGTGCATAACAGGTGATATATTTGGATCAGCTCGATGTGACTGTGGAAACCAGTTAGAGTTGGCTATGAAGTTAATTGAGGAAGCTGGGAGAGGAGTAATTGTGTATCTTCGAGGTCATGAAGGGAGAGGCATCGGACTTGGTCACAAACTGAAGGCTTATCAATTGCAGGATCAAGGTCGTGACACTGTTCAAGCCAACTTAGACCTTGGCTTGGCTGTTGATGCTCGTGAGTATGGCATTGGAGCTCAGGTCTGTTCTCTTCTCCTTCTTCTTCCCTCACGATATTCCAACTTTTAAAAAGGGAATTATCAAGACGTGCATTGGCATTTGCATATTCTGATGCTAGTTAAGTGCAGATTCTAAGGGATTTAGGAGTTCGAACAATGAGGTTGATGACAAATAACCCAGCAAAGTTCATTGGATTAAGAGGGTATGGTTTGGCGGTGATAGGGCGTGTTCCTCTGCTGACGCCAATCACAGAAGAAAACAAGAGGTACCTGGAAACAAAACGGACCAAAATGGGTCATGTGTACGGTTCTGATATACAATCTCCATTGGCTGGATTCACCAATCCTATTGTAAATAACAAAGACTTGCCTGACAAAGAAGGGTCAACCTAATACATGTTCAGTCAGTCAAAACAAAGAGATGGACCATATTTTATTCTTGAAGTGATAAAAACGTATGAAGCATTTTATGTTTCTTTGTTAAGATTGTAATCATTTCGCTACTGGACCGTTTCCAGTCACGGAATTTTTTTACTAACACCTTGTTTTCTTAAGGATAGTGTATAGATTGAGTTAAAAGCATGGACACCTTACTTCGAAGGGACAAAAATTACCGTAAAGGGCAATCAGCATCACAACATGTATAGGACGAAAATCCGATGAAGAAGTTTTGGATTCACTATTTTTAGAAACCACATGTTGAAGTTTGATGAATTTGAAAACTGGCATTGTTCTCATGAGTGATGCCTTATTTATGAAAAATAAACTAGAAAAAGAGCAATTGAAATCTATATTTAATATAACATAGATGACAAGATGAAATGGGGTTCTATTTACACTCTAGATTATTGTATTCTATGCTGAAATTATTTATTCTTAAAGGTATAATTGCTGCTATGTATATCAATGCATATTATTCTGCACCTGCAGTCAGTTATGACTCTTATTTTTTAAAAACAAAGAGTTTGGAAAGTTGAAACATCAAATAACTTCGATTCGCTACTAAGTTCACGTTCATCGATCATCAAACTATTCATAAGATGTCTTTTTAGTGACATCAAATAAAATTACAAAGATGCATAGCCTATACACACAATCCTGAACTCTCTCCTCTCTCTCTTTTTCTTTAAAGTTTTTTCTCCTACCAAATACGCCATGTTTTGTTGCAAAAAAAAAAAAAAGCACTATGTTTTACGCACTTCGATGCACCTAGTAATGACACTTGATTTACCCAACCCTGTTAACTAAACATCTTAATGCATCTATATCGATATCTAAATTATACCTGTTATTCATTTGTTGGTAAAATTTTCCAAGTCAATTTTTTTGCTAAGTACAAATACCATACCAAGAAAACTTTGAATGATCCCCTTGTGGGGCGTTTCTTAAATCAACTTTGCTCGATACTTTCATCTCCCTTGAAAACTTTTTTTTTTTTAAATCATACTGTACCAAATAATTTGACTACCAAGCGGGCTTGTTGACTCTGATAGACCCGAAATAGATATGAGGCCCATTCTTTTGTCTCACCGTAAATTGCACCTAGGCCGTGGACATTTTAGATACTTAGCGCGCCAATATCATCTCGCGCCTCCTCACCCGAAAACCCTAGACGCCTGTTCCTCTAACGCTGGTGTGACAGCCGACTTTGAATGCTTTAACTACTGATTCTCTGGTTCCCAGTTTCATGCAGCTAATTGTTCCATCATCTTCTTTCAGGTTTGGTGCATTGAATTGGTCGAGTATCATTTTCAGCAACCCATGGCTCCTAAGGGTATTTCCCTCCCTTTTCGTTTCAGCATTCGATTTACGCCAACGATATTCAAACTCGGGTGAATATAATGATATAGTAATTGAATTTACTCATTCAACGATAGAAGGAACGTGCCTGTCCTTAGTTGTCCCTGCATCTTCTACGGGAGTTATTTTAGATTCATGTCAGGTCTCTTCACGGAAAATGTATGGGTACAAACTTTTTAAAGTTTGATGTTGATTTGGGTGAAAAATTGGGTTAATTGATTGATTTTTCCGGATTTTTTATCTTTACTACTTAGATTAGTGGAAATGTCATGTTGGTTTTGCTATTCTTATTGCTGGAAAATGGTATCTTTGGCAACATTGCCTTAGCAAGAGTTTCTAGCTTCACTTCGCAGCACTTTACTGTCTTTGATGGACTCGTAAAATATTTAGTTGTTAAAGGAAAACGCCAATGTTCATAGAAGTTACAATGATGACACAGCTTCAGCACCTCTGTCGACATTGTTAATATATGTAGTTGTTAAAGCCAAAAGCCAATGTTATTCTTATTTTTTGTATGTTTGTTGCGTCAAAGGCGATTGGAATTGATTTTTCCCTATTACATGGCTGCTCTAGAATTATCATTCTTTAAAATAATTAATTGGTGCTGGAGTTCTTGTGTGTGACTGAATCAAGCCATTTTTATCAGTTAATAGTTCGAAGAAAACTGATTCAAAGGCACAGGCCTTGAAAGCAGCTAAAGCAGTCAAATCAGGCCCCGCCTTCAAAAAGAAGGCCAAGAAAATTAGAACCTCTGTCACATTCCATCGGCCAAAGACTTTGAAAAAGGCTAGGAATCCCAAGTACCCTCGTATTAGTGCTGCACCAAGGAATAAACTCGATCATTATCAAATTTTGAAGTACCCTCTCACTACTGAGTCCGCTATGAAAAAGATTGAGGACAACAACACTTTGGTTTTCATTGTTGACCTACGTGCTGACAAGAAGAAGATAAAGGACGCAGTGAAGAAAATGTATGACATTCAGGCCAAGAAAGTGAATACCTTGATCAGGTGAGCCTTTACATACTGAGGCTTTAACTATACTGGAGGATTTCTAATTATGACCTATATTGCTCCTTACCATCTATGCTCCTTTATGCTTTTTTATTGTCGTTCAAATTAGTTGTGTTGGTATTTCTAGGTTTCTGGTTACCTCTTAATACTGATGAGGAACCAATTTGGAGTGCTTGGCATAGGGTTGACTGTGGACAACTTCACTTGCAGTTATAATCTTAGGATTTTTCTGCTTTTGTTAAACTGTGGAAAAATTGTTTGGGTTAGTACTGAATTGAATATGTTGAGAACTGGTTTGAGCTATATCGATTGTGGAGCAACTTTGCTGCATTTTCTTTCATACTTGCTTTATTCTGCCGCACTTTTCCCCTAAATGTGCTTTTTCCTTTTACAGGCCTGATGGCACCAAGAAGGCATATGTTAGGCTGACACCTGATTATGATGCATTGGACGTAGCAAACAAAATTGGGATTATCTAAGTGTGAATCCTGCATCGCCTGTTATTTTCCTTAGTGTAGTTAGGCAGTGTCATGGAGAGATCATTCATAGGAGACTTTCAATGTTTGGTTGGGTCTCTATGTTGCTTTACTATTTGGTTTATTTCTGTTCAATCCTCATTTAGTACACTTCCGGTTACAATTTCAGTGATATTAAGTTTTGATTGGCGAATTTCTATTTATTATCGCCTTGCATGATCAAATGTATTCAAGTGCATTAGTCGTTCTACGCTGGCGTTTCTATTTTATCTTCCCGTGTTTGCTTATTGGTGCAAGTAATCATGAAGTTGGAAAACCAAACGGGAAGACATATCCGATCCCATGAACAAAAAACAAGAAGGAAACCTAACGTCAGACATGATAAAAACGAAAGCGAATCAATAGGAACATACAGAGGGTTGTAGTGTTGTTGTCGGTCGGCCTTATTGTGAGGGCCTTTCTGGCGAACTCTCTTCTCTGCTTAACGTCTCGTTTGGCGATGTGTAGCGAGAAACAGAGGAGTCCAAGCCAAGATCAAGATGATGATGATGATTGACATTAGATCTGCAGAGAGGACAATTCGTGTGACACCGAAACCACGTGGCTATGCATGAAACATGAAAAGACATGGGTGCAGCTAGGAAGTCTCTTAACCCATTCTTCTTCTTCAAACTCTCCCAAGCATATGGCGCACTCTCTATTGCTTCCCTCATTCTTCTTAAACTGAGAAGTCGGAAGAGATGATATGACCCACAACTCTAAACCACGGCGACCTTGAATCTGAATAGAATGATGATCATCATGATCGGGCACGTTCAAATCCCCCCTTGAAGCGTGGTTTCTAGAGGGGCTAGTTCGAGGGCCTCTATAGAAGTAGCACTGAAATATGCTGTAGAAAGTTAGTATGATGAAGATGGCAGAGAATATGACAATTGACGATATTCTGTGTCCTTCCCAGAACAAAGAATCATCCTCACCCGTACCGGAATTGGAAGACATTATCAGCTCAGGCAAATAAAGCCTTCCCAAGCATGTCAATCTAGTAGATTGCATCTTAACAGGAGCATGAAGCAACCGAACGTTCATGCCTAGGTACATAAATCCATATAGTGACACAAAAGTTGGAGGTAGATTTGAGGATTCACATATGCTAACGATTTTTGTAATGGATAGATAATATCAAAGTCGCCGAATTTTTCCTAAAGATATTTTTATGCTCATATCCTGACACTAATGCTAGGCACAAATATTATCAACTTGATCTAGACAGTAGATATTCTTTGTCCAAGCATGTTATGTTTGTATGTCTCTGTAAGCTTAAATTTAGCTTGGTATTTTCAAAGGACGATAAAAAAGAGAGCATGAATTAGCATATTAGAACTGAATTTGCCCTTTGTCTCTTAAAATAAACATCAGAGAAAACTGACAAGGCTATGTCACTCAAACATAAATCAAAAACCAGGGTATGCCTGCCATTTACACCAATCAGCGAACTCCATTTACAAAAAGGGGTTTAATTAAAAGGTACTAATTGAAACTGCATCAAAATCACTAGTCAAAGCCTCTGACGCTTGCTCGCCGGAACTTGATGGTTAAAATTCGCAGTGGAAGTCGATTGCCAAGAAACACCATTATTAATAGCAAAGTTCAACATGGAAGCTGAAGAACACGTCTCGAGAGCCTTCATCGAAAACCCAGAAGAATTCGAGCATAATGCTGGGGATTCGAAGTCCTTAATGTTGAAAGGTGGAAGCTTGATGGGTTGAATAGGAGGTGGATTTCTCCAACAAGGAAGAGAGCCAGCAACGAGAAGAGTCTGAAGCAATGGACCGGCTTCCATCACAGATTGAAGAAGCTTTCCTTTTTGAGGCAGAGCTTTTCCTTTGACCAGATTCTCAATAACCACGTTCGCAGGATCACGCCGTGCCCTTTCAGAATTGAGAAAAGGCACGTTTCGGGAATCAACGACGTTCATGTTTGAGAAGTCAGGAGAAGAAACTGCGTCCAGGAAGGAATCTACAGCGGAAGAACCGTGAGAGAGACTGTTGGATTCAGTGATGCTTGAATTGGCCTTTGTAGTGTTTGGCACCATTATCAGTTTTTCAGGAAGAACTGGAGGAATAAGATTATCCTCGTTAATATTGGGCGACGATGTGGTTGCGAGCTTGTGAAGAACTTTCATGAGTGCGTCTCGAAGTTCGTCTCTTTCATGGTACACAATCTTGAGGAGATCGAACAGTTCCATCTTGAGTTTGTTTGCTGATTCTAGTTCGAGCGTCGCATGTAGAAGCTTCTGCTTCAACTCCTCAATGCTCTGCATATTCAGAAACAGAACATGTCACTATCGTAAATGAAAGGATCCCGCAGTGTTTCACAGCAAGCCACCGACTGTTGACTGTGGTGCACGTTACGGAGTGCCTTTTGATGGGGAATAACTTTTTAAAAAAATAAAAATTTGACTTGGTGTGAATAGCGCAAGAAGTTTATTGTTTAACACTGGATTCTATACGAATTTTAGCGAAGCAGAGAAAAGATATACTCCAAAATCAGTTCGCAGTCCAGTATTCATCACGGAAAGAGAAAACTGGAACAGAAAATTTTACAGGACAAAAAGTTTGAAGCTTGGAGAAGATACAAACTAGAGCAGTGAAAGAAAGGGACAACTGCAAAAAACTGAATTCTATAAGAAGTGAGTGAAAGAAGTGACATTAAAAAACAGAGAACGAGAGTAAAGGAAGAGGCTTTTGAGTGAGAAATCAAACAAGAATGTGAAACATGAAGAGAAAACAGGCAAAGAATGAAAGACCCACCTCCGATTCATAGGCCCACAGCGTACCAAGATCTTCCATTGCTGTTCCCATGAAGTAGTCAGAGAGAAGAAGTATAAGAATGAGGAGAAGGAGGAGAAGAGGAGGACGAAGGGAAAAATTGGAGGGGAGATAAAGAAGAGGGCAAAACCTGTTATTTATAGAAAACGGAATGAAGAAAAAAGGCGAAAAGGACAAAATCGAAGGAGGTGGGTTAGGGTCTTGGGGACAAAAGAGGCCGAAGAAAAGAGCTTGGTGTGTAATGAATACCATGAATGAGTGAAAAATTAAATCAGGAAATTTTTTATTGGAAAAAAATAAATTAGGAAATGACAAACCAATATTACTTGTGGAAAAAAAAAAGGGGAATTGCATGTTCTGCGACGTGGGAATGATTTGAAACCCTCCCACCCTTTCAGGATTCGTGTCTCTCTCCCCCTAAATAAAATCGCTTTCTGTCTCTCTTTTTGCCATTGGTCAATCACTTCATTCCCTTTTATAAAAATCCCTCTCATAACATCTACCTTTAAAGTTTCAACTTTAAACGCCAAATTTTCCTCTCCTTTTTTCTTGAAGAAATGTTCAAAAGATTTAAAAAAATATATAGCTGATGATCTGTGCACGCGCTTAAGACAACTCTACATAATATAAATCATAACTTCTAGATGAATTCCTTCTTTCATCAGATTATTTTTCTTTATCCATAATATGTGTGATTATGGAAATAATTATCAGTTGGGTTTTAAAATTTCCGGTATCAATCAATTATCAATTAACTTTATTATGAAAACTTGTAATACACAATTCGCAATCCGACCCATGAAAAAATGGGTCATGAAAACCTTCATTTAGTACTCTCCAATTAACATAAATGCACCATCATGCACACGCACAGTGCAGATTTCTCCTCCATTAGTTAATTTTCTCAATTTGTTATCCCTATTCTGCTCAATTTGTTACAGATAAATGTCTTTTTCTGCCATGTATCCTATGTTAGCACTCTGCCCTGTTCTTAATCTAGGACTTAAGTGGGAGTTGGTATGTATAAATGTAATACAAATTTCACATATTTATCAATATTTTTTTTTCAAATTAATCATATTGATATCCCCAAAACAATCGAGTAGGTGGTGAGAGAATTAAATAACATGATTATGTTCTTCTAGAAAAAACATGTTATATTAACTAACTTAACATTTTTTTAATCTAAGAAAATTAAATAATTAGGCTTTACAATAAGTACCAAATGGGTAGCCAACTATCATGAATAATTATAGTATGACTTATCATAGTTTTAATATAGCAATTAACATCCTTATTAATGACATATATTTATCTTCCCTTTTCATTATGCTGATAATATCAAATGAAAATGCACAATTATGAATTTCTTGTCGACGAACTGCTTGTTTATTGTGGTATTTATTAGCATTGATGAATATTTTGAAGTCCAATATTTTTAAAGTTGACTATTTTTTTTTTGGAATGGTATATAGTATCTCATTTAAAATATCAATTGTAAATAATGGAGTATTAATATCCCAATTTTTCATATTTGTCATAATGAGTCATTAATTAGCAAATGTCCGAACACATTTTAAATGTTCTATACAGTAATAGAAAATCTCAACGTTTAGATGTCGTGTGAATTTTATTTTAGCGAATATATAGAATGCAGTTATAAAATTATGAATTTATTTTCAACCAAAAAAATTATGACTTTATTGTTTTGAACTTTGATTTAGTTGATCATGGAAGTGATAATTATCACTGACAAAAATTAAAGGTCAACTTAATTTTTATAGTTTACTATAATGTTGGGAAATAATATCATTTTCAATTTCTGCAAGATCTCTTTGGATTAGAAAATTATGAATTTATGATTTAATTGTTTTTAAGGTCCATTGATTGCTCATGAAGCTGATTATCACCATTCATGAAAATGAAAGGGGAATTTAATTTTAAAACTGACTCTCAGTTAATATCTAATTATCATCCAAATTTGAGATATGGGTCCATGCGTCAAGACATCCTTAATGTTGATCGCAAGGCAAGTCCATGTGGGCGGGTGTCATAATGTTTTACTCGCTAACTGCCAAAACAAATGCAGGAATATATTCTTCGATTTTCTTATGGAAATAATAAAAAAAACGTGTGTGTGGATGTGATTTATTTTATAAAGATAAAAAAAAAATGGGAGGAGGATGCATGGATTGAATTAATTACATTATCTGACTATGATAGGGCAGGCTACATTACTAGATTGAGTTGTGGGGACTGGGAACGCCCAAGAAAACTGAACTCAGCAGTATGATGTATAAGTTGACTCTGCCATTTTCTCTTTAAATACCCAAAATTATCCCTTTATTACCATGTGACCGTTTCATCTCTGTGATGGTGAACGAAGCAAGACAGGATGAAAAATACAACACAAGATGAAGATCGAAGGAACAACCCACGTTGTCGCCGCAGCTTTTAAGGTCAAATCTTCCGGGAAGTTATATCATGCTATTAACTGATAGATAGCTTAATTAAAATTTACACAACTCCCTAATCAATAACCATATCTCTTCTTTGTCTAATTGGCTACCGTATCGAAGCAAGGGAAGGATCTTCATCCTGGAGCACGAAGCTTGATGGCTTACGTACGAACCTTGACTATTAATATAGATATTAAAGGCCAACATATATATTTATTT
>QFDD01004060.1:0-13404 GCA_006871305.1 Vachellia collinsii
TAGGTTTTTATCCCAATGGGTTTTTCCTAGTAAGGTTTTTAACGAGGCACAATATTTGTCTAAGAACATCCAAGGGGGAGTGTTATAGAATAAGATGTGTGGTGTGGATGTTCTTGTGACTTGGAGATTCCACTCAAGACATTATGCCCTTTAACCTCCCAACTTTAATAGTCTTAAGTATGTGTTCCCTATAACCCCCTATTGTATCATTAAGGTGCTTAATACCCTTGTAACTCCTTAGCTTTGTGATCAATGCCTTGGACCCTATAAATAGGGATAATGTTCTAAGCCTTTTGACACACACAAGTGATCAAGAGAATACACTTTTCTCTCTCAATTTCTTCTTCTATCTTTCTCTTCTTCTACTTCTAAACTTGTCTCATTTTCTATCATTTCTAAAATTGAATGAATACATATCTATATTTCTTACATCTTGATTTGATTTTCGCTTTTCCATCCTATTTGTAATTAGATCCTCACTACTTCATTTCATTGTTTTTTACAGGTCAGTATTATAAAAGAAAGGATATTACTATGTTGATAGTAAAACAACAACAAAGTCTTATCCCATTAAGTGGAGTCGACTATATGAATTAAATGATACAATTGCATTCTATCATAAACCATTGCACTTCGGTCTTCCTCCATTCCCTTTCACAGGACTCTACACAGTTTGGTAACCCTCATTACTGGTGCCTTCAATGACTTTTTCTGCACATATCCAAACCATTTCATACAATTATGCACCATTTTCTAATCAATGGCTACTACATCAATTGGTTCACAAAATTTATCATTATAGATCATATCCATTCTTATATGATTAGACATCTATTTCAACATCATCATCTTAACGACTCCTACCTTATGCTCATGTTGTCCCTTTAAAACCTAACATTAACTATCATATAGTAATGCTGGCCTTATAGCCATCCGATAAAACTTTTCTTTTACCTTATTATACACTTTTTGATAGCAAATAACTTTAATAACTTGCTTCCATCACATCATCTATCTTGAATTCTATTATTATCATCACCATTATTTTGTATAATTGACCCAAGTTTCTAAACTTTATCTCTTTATGGAATGATTTGATCACCCATTGCCACTTTCAACTTGTCTCTTAGTAAAACTATAATGTATATATTTTGTTTTACTCTTACTAAGACGAAAGCCCTTTAACTCTAAAACTTTTATTTAAATCTCAAGTTTAAAGTTCATTCTTTATGCTGAGTTGGCCAAAATACCTATATCATCAGCAAAAGGCATATACTTAGGTTTTTTTTTTCTCGAATAGACTTAGTTAGAACATCTAGCACTAGGTTAAACAAATAATGGTTTAAAGATGATTCCAGATGTAGGTCAATCTCTATTGAAAAGTTTTTTATCTTATCTTCAGACTTTCTAACATTGGTTGTTACGCCTTTGTACACATCTTGAATGGCTTTAATATAAGGCACATGCATCCCTTTCTTTCCCAAAGCTTTCCAGATAACATTCATAAATATGCAGTCATAAGCTTTTTCCAGGTAAATGAAAACCATATATAACTCTTCTTCTTTGCCATGATGCTTTTCTATTAACCTCCTGAGCAAATAAACCGTTTCTATTGTAAACCTTCATAGCATAAACGTAATTTGGTTCTAAAAAATAACAGTTTTCAATCTCAACCTATACTCTCAATCACCTTTTCTCATAGTTTTATTGTAAGATTTGTAACATATCACCTCATGGTAAGTGCATGGTCATCATGTGACTCTTTGCTTAAATCAGTTATAGTTGATGGCAAATGCGCTTGATTTCACAGTCACAAGTACCCCGGCATCTGATTTGTGATTAATTCCATGTCGTTGGACTTGTGCACGATTATCTCAGAGAAAGAAGATCTCCCTGTGATGTACATCAAAAGGAAGATCCACTTGTGATTTGGGAAAGAACGCTCAAGCCGACCTAATGTCCAAACCCAAGAAACAGTAACGTATTCGTGGCATGTGACTGCGGACCGTCAAGCAGCATCAATACATAACTCTCGAAAATCCCCTCCCCTCTCTATATCTCAGTCTCACGATGCATGCATCTGCCACGTGTCCTTCAGATCACCGACCTTCAAAATTTTATCCTATCGAGGCCAACATCTCCAGGCCCCACAGTACGCGCCATCCAAGTGTCGGCCCTTTCATTGGTCCTTCTACAGGAATGTGTCTCCATCATCTTTCTTCACCCCACTCGAATGATTCCCTGCGTGATCGCTCCGCATGCTTCCAACAGCAACAAACTCGGTACATGTTTTGAGCCGATCTCTGTGGTGTCCATCAATGGCCGCGAGTACAAGAGGAAGCACGTGATGTGAGACCAATAGGGCTACGGTAGTTAAAGTGATCTCTAATTTCCTTTTAACTTAATCGACACGTCGGTTACAGAAACATTTATTAAAAATTCTCAATGGCGTCATTTCCGCGTTTTGAGAGCTATAAATCTCCCCACTTGGACCTTCCAGTATCATCATCAGCTTAGCCATTCACAAGCTTTGTACTTGGAATATTATCTTCAAGCTAGCTAGTTGTAACATCTCAAACATGGCAGAGGAGAACAAGCAGCAGAACACCGGTGAGTTGGAGGCTCAGGATCGTGGCCTTTTTGATTTCATGGGGAAGAAAAATGATGAGAAGGCTGATCAACATGATCAGGAGCAAGATAAGAAGCCTGGTTTGTTGGAGAAGCTTCATCGATCCAACAGCTCTAGCTCCGTAAGTGTGTACATATATGTTGATCGTCTTTACTATTAGCGTTAACAACTTGACGTGTATATATATGCTTATCATATATTGGTTGATTATATATGTGTGCAGTCGTCGAGCGAGGAGGAGGAAGTAGGAGAAGATGGTGAGAAGAGGAAGAAGAAGAAGGAGAAGAAGAAGAAAGAGGAGACGGCGCCGGCGCTGGCGACGGCTGAGGGGGAGGAAAAGAAGGGGCTGATGGAGAAGATTAAGGAGAAGTTGCCAGGTCAGCACAGGAAGACAGAGGAGGAGGTCCCACCACCTCCTGCTCCTCAACCAGCACCAGAAGGGGAAAAGAAGGGTATCTTGGAGAAGATAAAGGAAAAACTTCCAGGTCATCACCCCAAGACTAGCGATGACCAACCGAAAGGAAATTAAAGGAGGCCTGTGTTCTATTCTCAGTGTTTGTCATCTTGCGTGCTTTCTTCACTTCCAGACTACCGTCTTGTATTTGCTCGAATTTCCCTGTGTGTCTCGAAAATACACAAACTTTTATATACCTCGTGATTATATACGAAGTTTGGCTGTATCTCACCTTTTCCTTTATCTATACTTGATTCAAGTGTGGAGCTTTTTTCCTTGTTTTTTTTTTATCCTCAGAATGTAAGGAGTCAATGTATTTTATATCGATAGACTTCTCATGTTTCTCTTCATTATTTGGGCTGTCTCATTGCGCCTTCTGTTTTATATTTTTTCCCCTTTAAATAAAAGCTCTACTAGCTACTATATATGCCTGGGTATGAAAACTCAGGCGTTACAAAATAGAGGAAAATGAACCAGACACTAACCTTTTGAAGTGTCACCCTTTAAATTCTGAAGCTTTACAGTTTATTGAGGATCTGCATATCGTTATAGATTATGGTTTGTATTGTTATATTGCGAATGGAATGGATTTTCTTATTCTTTATCTTTTGTTCTTTTCTTTAGCAAATGAATAAACGATCGTACGTTTTAACCCCTCTTCCCCCAAAAAAACGTTTATTTACCAACCAATCTTTTAAATCGAACACAGACAAATTCAACTGATGATATGAGCATGCTATTTTAAAAAAGAAAATTAAATCATTCAAACGACATCTCCTGGAGCTGGTCATTATAATCTGGTAATTAATTCTTATAATACAGATTTGAACCATTTGGAGAAGCTATTGTAAAATTCTTTAGCTTATCAGGCTAAAGCTTTGTCATTCTAGCCAGGTTACTATATAGATCCTTATGAGACCAGAAATCATTACTTTGACTGAATTTTGTCAGCAAAAATTAATGGAAGTGTCTTTTCTTTGGTGAGAAGAGGGAATTGCAGAAACGGAAGCGCTAACAGATGAGAGGGGAGATAGCGTCCGTCTTATTCAAGAGTTTCTAAGAGTTACATGAAGGAGATCCAATTAAGAGATGATTGAAGCACAAGTGAAAATGCAAGGCAAGTGGTTCTCCAGCGTTGGTGGGAGGGAATAAACATGACAGTAGCCAGCTTAAATTGAACTGACTTCGGTCCTGAAATAAAGATAAATTATAATTATAATGGCTCAAGGCTTATGTCTCACAAGACGTGGTCCTAGTCTTAATCAGACTGTTCAAAAGAAGGAACATCATTAACCACCGAAAGATGCAATTTATTTTGTCATGCATCCTTTAAAAGAGGTGGTTGTGTTAGAAAAAAGGGAGATTGCATGATTAGCACAATCAAGTGAGAAGAATTTGAAAAGGAGAAGTGGACCAGAAACAAGGCGTGTAAGAGAAGTAAAGGTATTGCATGATCCACATTGGAGTGCAACCAAACTTGAAGCATACGAAACCAATAAAGATGAAAGGAGGATTTATTGAAGAAGCCACGAGATGTATGTTCTGAATGTGGCCCTTGTTTTATTCTTCAATCTTCTTGCATAACCCCAAGATTCCTGAGCCTGACATAGTGATCATTCTCAGGAAGGTCAAGACATTCTCAGTTCTAACACTAACGCTGGTCATGATTACCGATTTGTCAAACAGTAGTATGAAGCATGAACCAAACTGGGCATGATGCATGGTAATTCTTATATGAGCACAGATTTGTTAATCATTCTTCAGTCTACATTCAGGCCACTGTATCAATCAAATCACAGTCGTAATGAGTAGTAAGCTCAACTAAAATATCTTATATTGTCACAAAAAAAATATCATCTTATCTTCTATAATAAAACTTCTTCACGCGGGCAAGAACATTCCCTCTTTAGTTTTTTTTGGAAAGAATGAGACCTCGAGCTGAGCTCCAAGTCAAAGAGAGGGTAGTAATATAATTATACAGGTTCAAGATTACAGAGAAGCGGAAATCACCAAAAGGCAAGAGCAACCGCAAATTAAAATCAGAACCAAATAAATAAATAACTATCGGTAAAGCAGGCAAGTAGCCTGCCTAAATAGAATAGCTTAGTTGACGAGAGGGTAAAGCCAAATGATGAATCAAAGAGGTCGAGTGTGCCTTCCACTTGCTCTGCCACACAGACGTGCGTTCTTAGGAATAGGAAACTCGTCTCGGATCGATGTCGACGATGTATACACCCTTAAATAAAACTGTTGTCCCAGGTACTGTCTTGCCCAGAACTCCGACCTCAAGTTCCACATCCCCACGTTGTCAAGCGCCACATATATAGCCGTCCACGACATGGGATATACCTGTATATTTAAAACATGTTATACTATGAAACATATATGAACTAGAGAACGTATATAATCTTCACCCAAAAAAAAAAAGGAGAACGTATATACAAAATATCATCATTCACTCGTAAATAAGTATACTTACCTGAGTGGTGCAACGTGCAACTGCATCCCTAAGATTATACTGGTTTCTACTTGCAGGGCTCCACTCTCCTCCATCCATTCTACAATCACATTCACAAACACTTTTACAATCTCGGTCAGGGTGTGTGTGTGTGTAAAAATATGTGAGAGCTAGTTGGATGCCCACCCAACCACAAAGAAGGAGTAGCCATTTAGATGATAGCTCTGAACAATGTTCTCCTTGTTTAGGAACACAATCTCAACGAAGGCTCTGTACTCAGCTTGCATCACAGATGTGTCCAGATATATGCCACCGCCGGTGGGTTTATCAGATATGCTTCCCGGACGGAATACCCCGGAGATCTTGAAGTAGTCGGCGAGCTTCAAAGGGGTGTCCGGTGCAGCATACGAGACGCTGTTAATGGCATATCTTTGCTTGCCGTTGACTTGACCGGCTGAGCTCTGCAGGATAATGGTCCTGGTTGTGTTGATGAGGCCGTAGTGGTAGGAGCCCTGAGGGTTGGGCCTGGGTCCACTTGCGGTGAGATTGGTCCTGAAGGAACGGGCCTGGTTCAAGGACCAGTCAACCTGAATGGTGGGCCCACCAGGGATTGGGCCAGTAACGGGCCCAGCAGAGTTGCTGTAATGGAGGACTCCTGTGGTAGTGAGGGTCTTGGAGGTGAAGCGGCTGGAGACGACGATGTAGTAGTCGCGAGGAGATTGATCGGCGGTGACCAAGACGGAATAAGATTGACCGACGTGAACGTCAAGAGAGGAGAAGGAAGTTTGAAGAGTGTGTGTTCCTTCGACTTCGACCAGCTTCATTTTGTGGTTCTGGATTCGAAAGTTGAGCGAATGTTGCAGTCCCACGTTGGATATTCTAAGCCTGTAAGTTTTTCCTGATGGCACAAAATAATGTATACTTTATAGTTTTTCCATACAGTCTCTAAAAAATATGTGCATATACATACATATATATACTGGACGGGAAGAGTACCTTGTTCGACGTTGAAAGACGCTCCGCCGTTAGTTCCCCGGCCATTGATGAGGATTCCGTCAGGGAACGGCAGCTTCTTCCCGCGATCTAAATGGGCCTTCAATGTCTGTTCATAAACATACAAGGAAAATGAAATTTCACACAGTAACAACTAATTGGGACAAAGGAAGGCAAATGATCAATAATCTTTATTCTTTGTTATAATTTATTTATTTATTTATTAGCTTACTTGCTTTCTTACTTTTGGATAATGTAGAATTGAAGATCCTTCGTAAAGTTTGGAATTTTAAGCGGGGGGAAGTTTTCAAGTTCCAAGATTTGAATTATATTTGGGAGATAACGTGATTGGAAGCAAGCTGTGAATGATTGCCTGATAGTTGGCACCCAACAAGTAACAAAAGGGATGTGTCTGTCACATGGCATTTCCATTTTCCAGGTACTTTCGTAACATTATCTAAGGTCCTTACAGTCCATAATGTGGCCGTGGGTGGGGTAGGGTGAAGTTGGTGGGTTTGTTGGAGAACGAGATTCACGGGACCCTACTGAAACCAAAAACATAATCAAGTTTGAATATTGATGCTTACCTTGAAAGAAGTAATAAGTGAATAACTTTTCAACTGGTAATTATTATTATTACTGTAATTTTTTTGTCATGAACTCCTTTGTAATGTTTGCATAGTCATGATACGCTTCCGCCGGGTGGCGTTTCTGAGAATGTGTACTCATTCTGCCGACACACACAAGCCACTTATAATGCAAATCCATTGCAGTCAGCCGTCACAGTCATGCATTTCACTCAGCCAATCCTCAAAACAACTATAGTTAGAGAAGAATGTTCCCTAATGGCACCTTATTATGTAGAAAAAGAAAAGCTCACAGCTCAGTGATTTTAAAACTACTCTGTTAGTAGCTATTCCTCTTAGTTGAAGAGGAAAAAGGAAGGATACTTACGGTGTGGTTGGATCTGTACCAATCGCCGATGAGGACGGTGTAGTCACCAGCGGGATCAGCGAAGGGAACCGGAATCCTGGGCCTGCTGAGAATCCTGATGCCTCCGAAACCGCCGGCGGCTTTGTGAAAGGCAAGTGAAGGGAAGTAGTAGAAGCTGCCAATCTGATCCTTGACCTGCAGAATGAATGTGAAGTTCTTCCCTTTTGGGATTGGGCATGTCGTCCCCTCCACACCATCCTCGAATGAGTTCCTTCTGTTTTGAACGCCATTCCTGTTTTCCCATTATCATCACATCAATTCAAGCTCATAATTTTCCCTCCTAGTAGTGCGTATTTAGTGGAGCCATTATAATATTATGCATCACTGTATATGTTGCTCATCACACAAGTTGCAAGCGGAGTGCGGACTACAAGAGGGACCAATCAACAACAGAACAGAGCATTCGCGTTTTGACATACAAACTACAGTGACAGTTATCTAATGCATAGGATCTAAGGGCCAGATCTAGATCCATCCATGTCCGTCCACACACGGGATGTTTTATTGTGATTAGTCGTAATCATGTGACTCTGACAAACATTCCAAATGAATTAAGAGCGTAAACATGAGCCTAACACAAGTCCCTGACGTGCGTTTAGATCAATAAGAATCTACTCAGGCCACTTATTACAAGATGATGTAAATGTCTCAGGATTCAGGAATCACTTAATACAGAAACATGAAGAAGAAGAGAAAGAAGCGTACCAGGAGAGAAGAAAAGGCTCGTCCAAGCTGTTGAAGACATTGATAATGAGATTGTCATTGGTAACAGAGTGAATATCTGGACCTGGGAACTGTCCATTGATGAGTATCCCCTGCGACAAAATAAACCAGATACCTTGTTAAATAGATCAAGCAAAAGCGAGATTCCACACACAGGGAGAAGCATATGAATGGTCTGTGTGTGTACCCTTTGACGAACACCAAGAGGATAGATGTCACCATAAGTAACATTCCAGTTGAAGAATCTGTAGGGATCTTCTGCGCCTGTAATGGCGATCAGAAAAAAGAGCATAACGCCGACGCCGATGACGACGCCACCTCTTGCCGCCAAATTGAACGCCATTCCTCTCTCTCTCTCTCTCTCTCTGAGGAGGGTGTTTGCCTTTTCCTTTGGGAGTAAACAACACGAGAGTCTATTAAAGGCGGAGGGTAAATGATTAGGGAATAGGGATGGCACACTTCACATAGCACTGGTGACGCATAAGGCGGTGAAGATTGAAGACAAAAGCAAATTAGTTTTTTTCCATGAGGGAAGAAATATGTGTCGGTGATGGGGTCCCTCCATGTTCATGGTCCATATCCAACTTTATGCTGCTCTTTGTCTCTCTCACATGCCAAATTAATCTGTTTTTCGCGCTCTTGTGGTCAGTCTTACTACTGTTGGTGTGGGGAAGTGCTAGCTAATTGTGTCGTTTAAAGTTTAGTTTCTCCCGCCTAATAACGGGTTATACAATGATATAAACCTGGAACAGCTTCATATTTACCAAGGAGGGATATTAAAATATGTTGTCGTCATCAATCAATGGAGGAGGCAAGCCAAAGCGAGTTATGAAGAGACCCTAACGTAAATAATTAGTTGGGGGCCAATGAGATGTAATAGCGAGTATTTGCTGCTTGCAAGCAAGAATGAATGAGGAGTAGAGGAATTAAATATTATAGGTATAGTTGTTAACTGTGAATGAGATGGCTTCTGGTGCATTGGGATGTGTAGTGCATTCATCGAACTTGGAAATGTAGAGTGCGCACATGAATGAGAGGGGTTTTGCCAGAGGCACATCTAAGTCTAACAGGAAGTGGAGCTAGAGTCACTTTCACATGTACACCGCAAAACAGGTGCTCTGCTTCCCTATGTACGGAATTTCCTCTACTCTCACGTGCATATCTTTCATCACATCAAATTTATATATTATATTTTAAATCAAATTCAACCTACTATTCATTGTATGATATTCAAATCTATTATCGAACCTCCTGAATAATTATTTATTTTTACAAAACCGGTGGTGAGCGGAGACCTCCCTGATTATGACCAAGAGAAACCGTAACATAGAGCTAGATTCAAACAGAGAAACAATTCTGTTTTTCATATTTCTTTCTCTCCTTTTTTTTTTTAAGAATGTGTATCCTCTAATTGTAAGTAGTCATATTTGACACACATTTACCATTAAATGAAAGTGCTTTTCCCAATGAAGATTCGTAAATTGATTCGTTACATTGTGAATAATTAACCCCTTCAATTAAACTCAAATCCTATTGATTCATGTGTTTGTTTATAATAACCAGAAACAAACAAAATTAAAACAGGAAGGACACCTAGCCACTGGCTGGAGAGAAACAATGCCTATTAACATTCTGCGACCATCGATCTGAGAAGCTCCGGTGCAGTAGTGTGCATGGCAATAAAAAGAGCCCACGCTCTCGCAGCAAGCGGTGCGAGTCCTCTTACCAATATTGCCTAACCTGGTTAATGGTTAGTGCAAGTACTATCTTCTACTAATGGTTTTTTCCTCCAACCATGGGCCAATAGCCCTCGACCGTACATTAAATCACTCCATTCATACAAGGAGGTATGCAACTCACATCACATCTCATTGATCTCCATTGTTCAGTAGGAATCATATGTCATTCCATTGTTAAAAGTATAGAATACAGAATGAACTATTCACAATCTCTCTTTCACAATCCAAAGCAATTATTTTTGACGTGGTTGCCAGGTTATAACAAGATTGTGATGGTCGCCACTTTCCACCAACAAATCCAAAGTTAGCAGCAACCACATACACTAAGATGTGGAGATATATATACATATATATATATAAGACATGCAATACGACGTTGACTAAAGTTAAACAAGGAAAGTTGTCACTCTGTACGGACAAAAAAAAAAAAAGCTGTCATTCTGTATGATGCTGAGCATCATATTTTGTCATCGTTACATGAATTGAACGGTTATGCGTCATTATCGCATCCTGTGCAAAGCATCAAATCTGATAACAACACATCCAGGAGGAAGCGTGAAAAGATAAACTGAGAAGCTTGAGGCTTTTTTGTATTTAAAGCCTCTTCCTTTCGTTTTCAAGCCTCCTTAGAACAAATGCCAAAAGGATTACAATTAGAAGGCACACGCTCACATCATACAGGCAACCCTATTCTAATGGATAATACATGCACCGTTGAACAGAGAGTCGACAATAATTAGTCCCACGAATATTTTCTGTCATATATTTTTTGGGATATCAATAATGAATATACTTCCATCTTTAATCTGTTCTGATCCAAATGATAACATTGTATCTATCTACCGCGAACGACAAAGAGGAAAAAAAAAAAACAAAGATAATCTAGGTTCTATTGAACGCTCGCCAGTAATTAAAGGCCAATTTCTAATGCACACCGAATCATCATGTCCCCTATTTAGCATCCGCCTGATATCGGATTAGAAAGACGGATCCTCAATGCCACGTAATTTCAATCCCCTGCCCAAAGTGATCATAATTCATAGTTATTAGTGGAGGTTTATCTACGCTTTTCAATTCGATTTCGCAAGACAAGGAATGGAAGGGATCACAAGCTGAGTCCAGTTGCTGGCCCAACTATAACTCCCATGGCATCAGCACCAGGAATTTAGAAGTAGCTCCACGACTATGACTATGTGGGTTAAAAACACAATCAGTACACAAACACTTTCTAAGTTACGAATCCTACTTTTAACAGATTGCACCAGCTTCGGCCACTGAAATAATGTGCTAAATTCCCTAGTGCAGAAGTTAATATATCTTACATGCTATTAGCTTGAAAAGTGATTATACGCAATCCAAGATAAATATGTAAGAGGAGTTTTATCTCGCCTTATATGAAAATGATTCTAAAGTATTGACAAACAAGCTGATAGGCCAAAACCTTCATAAAAATGCAAAACAAGGAAAAGCTTCCTGCCCTCCCCGCTTTCCTTTAAGCCCCCATCTTACCCTACCTACAGTATGAATCAGACTCCAACATCCAAATATACGAAGATAAGACCCTTCTAGTTTTGGGAGGCACAATTCAATCAAAGTAACATTTTTATATTGAGCAAAGGATCTGTGATTGCACAGCTAGAATGATAAAGCTTAAGGGTAAAGAATTTTAAAACAGCTTAAGGAGGAGGAGGAGTGCCCTGAGCTAATTCCATAAATTCATAACAGAATCCAAATTAACATATGAACCAAAAAATCCAATTCAGCATGACATATGATTATCAGACAGAATAATGCATCAAAACTTCAGATTTATCAGACAAAAGTCTGACAGCTAAAGACTAACAAGTACAGAACTCTGGGATCTATGTTTCAACATGATGAGAAGCATTGCTTAGCCACCAATTTCCAAATCATTCACAACAGTTAGACAGAAACACATGAAGAAGGTACCTCAACTTCTAGTACTAAGAGCTTTTATCGTATAAGTCATATCAGAGAATCCAAATCCCATAATTCATTTTCTATGAGTTATGAGTGAAAGCAATATTGTGAAGAAGTCTAAATTTTGTTATTTTCATAGAATCTAAATCCAAAAAGGTTCTAATTTTTTTCCAAAGACGTGATTAGAAGGCAGAGTGATCTAGTGCTGTTCAGAACTTCAACGGGCAAAATTAAACAGTTCCCATACGAATTCTTAGAATGCCAAGGAATAAGGATACAGAATGCTAAAGCCGTCTCCGACAACGACAACTGATGATCGTCCAAGGTTTAAAACCTTGTCGAAGCGAATTCAGGTAATCAAGCTTAAACAACCAGAACCTCGCCACTTAGACGATAATTATCCCATGAACTTAGCATCAGACAACACCAGATAGATTTTTTCTTTTAAAAATTTATAACTGCTTTGTTAATTGGAAATAAAGTTCTGACCACTTTTTAGCTCACCTAGACTACGAAGAGGTCAACGAATTCTAATAAACTTAACATAGCAACAGAACGGTGAAGCTTGGGGCAGAGAGTTTCTGAATGTCGCTATATTCTGATTGAAGTAGTATTTTGACAAAACGCAAGAAAAAAATTGAAACCTGGATCCTATGATTAATCTTCTTCGCCAAAAAGACGACGAAGGCGGGAAGCAAAGAGGCCAGTAGAGTCAAGAGAAGCTTCGTGAAGTAGTGCACTCCTGATGTTTTTCATGCGCTCGGAGAGTGACTCTTGCTCCTCCTGAAGCTTGTAAGTATCCTCCTGAAGATCGTGGATTCGATACTTCTGCCCCAAAGATCTGCAACTCAGAAGAAAAATTCCCGTCATGGCCGCCAATTGAATGAAGCTGTGCTTATGTTTCTTGGCGTTGTTTATAAACCCTAAAACTATCCTAGATTTCCGATTGTCGGCGGTGCCCGAGCTCTGTGAGGTAGACGAGTAAGCCATGGAGAGGCTGGACTGGATCACCAACTGTTCGTTCACTCCGTTGATCCGTCGGAGATAGCCAGCAATTCCGCAAATAGCCCAGTGAAGCGCGAAAACGCCCACAACACAATCAACTGAACCAACCCAACGAGGGTTTTCTTTTTCTTTCTTCTTTTTTAAAATTCCAAGAAGGGATATTTTATTTTTATTTATTTATTTTGGATGAAGGAAGGCTTAAGGGGCTCTTACTTCGTCTTTAGGATTTATGAATAATATGCTTGGATTAACGCTCAAGTTTCTTCCTGTAAAAAATAAAAAAGGATCTCAAGTTTCTTGAAGCTTTGTATCGTTTGTTTTGTTCCTAAGTTCAAACTAATAACGTAGAGGGATGAGAAGCATAATTTTCTTGGGTCATTGCCCCTCATCAACCCTTTGATCCAAGGTATTTGTTACTGTTCGGTATCTTATAGGATATCGTTGCCCTTTAAGGAATTTATGGAGACGG
>QFDD01004061.1:0-14169 GCA_006871305.1 Vachellia collinsii
GAGTGCTGTGCAATTCGTATTATAACCCCATGTGCAATGCACTAACAATAAGTTCCGCTGCCATTTTGTCACACACGATACACAACTTTGTCTATTCATCAGGTCAACCGACCTCATTTAGCGCAGTTCATGGAGTCAAGTCCAGATGATGAGTATGTGATACTGGTTTGCAAAAACCCTGATTCAATTGAAACGGAGGCCGAGAAGGAAGAAATTCATCTAGCTACCGCAGATATCCTCAACTGGGATCTTCAAGCTATTCTACGTTTTCCAACGATCAAAATTCGGGCACATCGGAGTAGGTGAGTTACTCAGTGCCTTTAACTTTCTTATCACCATCGTGAAAACGTCAGTAGTAACAGGACGCGAGTTCTTTGTCTCCCTTCTGTGTTAGTGGTTGCTAGATTCATTTGTGGAGTGTGAATTTATTTGCTCCTAGCTCCAGTGTAATCACTGTGAAATTATTTTCACTTTGTGCAACAGGCTCGTTGAGCAATGTTCTTATTTCCGGGGCCTCTTCAGTGGGAGCTTCAGGTAAAAGTAAAATTGAATAGTTACTTTTGAGCCGAAAGAATATTTAGAGTCCCATCGGGTGGTGATATTATCACTTCAACCTGGAGCCTGGTTATATGGTAGTCTATATATTTCCCGAGAACCAGGGCTTCAAACTGATACAGACCATGAGCCAGTTTTATACGATACCAAGTATTGTGTGTGCGCGCGCCCTCGCGCGCGTTTCCCCCCTCTTTTTCTTTGGTTCGCTCAAGCAAGAATGTATGGTATATTGAACTACTGGCTTCACACTGACAGTATTAAAATTTTGGCTTTTCCTCATTCTATTCGAATTTTATCTAATGCCTATAGGCTTCTTCTTGTTATTTTGTTGGCTAATTTTGCCGCCTTTTTATTTATTTCCTCCCTTCTTGATTACGGAGTTTGCCGCTTTTATTTGAATTTGAAGATCTGTACAATTTCTGGCTTGATAACATGCTTCCCATAACTTCTATAGTGAATCATGCCAAGGCTCTACCATTGTTGAGTGGAATGTGCTACCATTTATGGACATTCTGAAGTATCTCTATGGCTGCCCGTTGGAGATTACATCGGATAACTTCCTCTCTCTTTATGAGGTAGATTGTAAAATGGTATAACTGTCTAATTTTATTGGCTCCAAAGAAACTGTAACATTCATGAGCTATTCTGAGACTATAGCCTTGTTTGTTCTGTTTTGTTTGATATTTCTGTTGTAATCTTAGGGTGCACTTTATTTTGGTGTGGATTCACTTCTGTCGAAGTCCAAAATATGGTTTTCTGATGTGTCCTCATCCAAAGGATCTCAACCAATACAGATGCAAATGGAGGACGTAATTCTAATTTGGAAATTTGGTTTGGAGCATGGTAAAATATATTATTTTGACGTTTATAAGAAATATTCTTGTCCGACTTTAACATTATGGAATTCACTCTGACAGATGAATTTTTTAATGCGTTGCATTTGCAGAAAGTGATTTTATGCTGGAATTATGTACGAGCTATCTAGCTAGAAATTTTGTATGCTCTTGATTCCTATTCTCCATATAGCTTGTGCATCCTCCTTGTTATCTTACATTACTCTTTGATAATGTATTTCCAGAAGGTCAGAGTCTACCCATAAAAACGAGGACACTCACAATTTCTTGTTTCTAAATTTAGCTGAGAAACTTCACTCCATTTGTTTCTTCTATGTCTAACAGTAGGGGTACTTGTGGAATTATCTATCTAGTGTTTTTGGTGAAAGTTGGGTGTTCTTAACACCCTGGAGGCTGGAAGGCTGGATTGAAATGATTGTGCAAGAACTTGTTTTGAACATTGTTCTATGACATGCTGTTAGTTCAAGAGAGCAAAATGTGGTTTCCTTTAATCCTGTCATAAACTTGTTCCTACCTGATCACGGAAGAAATATATAGTAAAACAGGGGAAGCATAAATTGTTGATATTGGTTCTGTTTATGCTGTAAAAATGAAAAATTTTAATGCTCATGCTGGTAATGCTTTAAACTTTTGAGCTTGGCAAGATCAGTGGGATTTGATAAATCTTTTGCTTCTATAGTTCTGTTAGCAAAAGAGCGTTAAATGTCCAGTCATACCTTGAAAGTGGTTTAAGAACACTCTGTAGATTATGTGAATAATACGTTTTTGTTTATTTTTTATTATTAAATTATAAAATTGATGATATCTGGTTTTTTTACTTTGCAGATGTGGGCATCACATGGCACTTTATTTGAAAAGATTCCATATAATATGTTGTTGTCTTCTATAGAGCATCCTCACCTGACTGTAGACAGGTTGGCTTGCCACTATTCTTGGCATATTTTGATTCAATTCTATGTAATTTATAAATCTGATACTGTTACATCTTAACAGTGAAATGCATCTTTCTGATGCACTTTTACGCTGGCTTGAATGTAACTTTGAAAATATGGAAACTTCTGGCAGAGGTGAATACAACTGTGACAGAATGTTGAAACAAGTGAGGATTTATGCTTCTTTATTTAGTTTTTAGTTGGAAAAATTAGTAGGAGATAAATGCAAGCTGAAATGACTTGCATATAACGAAAGTCAAGTTGAATAATGATTTTGCCACCAGTAAGCAACCGATCCATGCTGATAACCGAAACCTAAATGTCATGAAGGATATGTAGTTTATGCACAAGTTTGCCACAAAAATTTGTACCATGCAGTTTTTGGCATGTGTGGTTGGATGTAGAAGGGAATTTTCACACTTCTCAATTTATAATTCTCTTCATTCATGTATGGTGAAATTGCCTACATGGAGCTCAACTTGATCATACAGTGTTGTGTATTTGATTGGATTATCCTAAAGTGTCCCCCTCCCCACCTTTTCTGTGTAAAATACTTAAATATCGATGTTTTTAAGATTTTATACACTACTGCCTTCTCCCTTGGAAGCTTACATGAGCCTTGATGATGTAAGATAATAATTTCATATTTTCCAAAATAATCTTATGAAGTATAATTATCTGTCATTGAACTTGGTTGCTTTCTTCTATTCAAGGATGTTGTGTGGTTTTTAAATTATAATGTTGGTTTGTAGAGCATTATGTCAATCAGCGAAGGTTGGTGTGAGGTAACCATGTGAGAAATTTGTAAGAAATTTACTAATAAAATTTATAATTAAAGAGAGTTTTTCTTCATTGATAATCACACATGCAATCAAATTTTCCTTAATTTGTTTGTTTAGATTTCAATCAGGTAATTTAATATACCATTTCAACAGATAATTATGCATAAACTAGGCTCTCAATTTTAGTTTAATATACGACCGGTCTTACTATTGAATTTGCCCCCTATAACATTTTTACTTTATTATGTCATTGTCATTCATCTTAAATAAACTGTTTCCTTGGGTACTGAACAGATTCGTGTTGGCCTTTTACCTTTGTGGTTTGCAGCAGGTATACTCAATTTTTCAGATATTTCCTGTGGCACTTAATTTCTTATCTTAATGTAGAAATTTCTTGATGATCAAGGGTAATTTGCTACATTTGTTGATCAGGGAAAAGAAACTCATTAGTTTTTAGACAACGTGCTCAAGAAAGCCTTGATTCAATTTTCAGACAATTAAATATTCCACCCATGGGTTCACAAAGTCTTTTAGGATATGATGACTTGCAGCATCTCAGGATTCGGCTAACAGAATATTCCAAGGTACTCTGGATACATGGAAGCCACTGAATATGAATCTGGCTTTCTTGATGATTGATTGTTTAATTACAACTTTTGCTGCTTTCTTATGTATGCATGGGGAAAGGGGTGAATCAAGCAATACTTTGATCTTGAAGAATGCCAAATATTGGTTGAGAACAAGTGTTGCATAATTATACATGCAAGCATTTATTGAATGTTGACACTTAGCTATTCAATGGTGGTTGAGGGTAGCTACTTTGATCCTTGCTCTTATGGTTTTTGTAGGCAAGTTTGATGCTTAGTGAAGCTTGTCAAGAGATTCATAAAACACTTAGATGACAAGTTCTTCATACTCTTGTATATAAGATCAGTTTGGTCTACTTTAGGCAAAGTCCAGCTGCTCCATTTCCATGGCTTTGGCACTTGAACTCTTCATAAGGACTATTTACAAACAGTGCAGAAAACCAGTCGTTAGTTTCCTTTAGTGTTTGAGTTCAGTATTTGTTATTCATGCTCTTCATATCCGTGCCCAAGTCTGAGTCAGTTTGTCTTAGTTCTCTGCAATGAGTGAGATATCATCTATTAGGAATTTAATTGTGTTTAAGTGGAAAATTTTAGTTGCATGCAGAAAGTGAACCTTTCAGATTGTCCCCAAATAACAACTGCAATTCTGCTTCTGTCACTTGTTCCTCTATCACCTCCAATGGATCTCAGATCAAGAAATATTATCGAACTGCTTTACAATAACTTTGAACACCCCATAAGAGACAAACATGCATTGCCACAAACAATGTTGCAAACTTCGTCCTTTGAAGCAGTTCAGGAGGTAGATATCTCAAAGTGTCAAAGATTGCTAATTGAAGGTGCCATTGAATGCTTCTGCAAGTACTTTCCATCTTTAAAAATATTGAGAGCTGCTTATCTTCCGAACGTCAGAACAACCAATTTTCTTCAATTAGCACTGAAGTGTCCTCAGATCTGTGAAATTGACTTGACTGTTGATATTACTCCATTAATGCCAGCATTAGTTTCAATCGTACCATCAAGTCTTTCTGTGAAATCACTGGTATCAGAGAGGGCTGCTAGTGTGAAATATAATGTTGTGGATGCCTTCTCATTCTATGAATCTGGACCACCACTTTCTAACATTACCAAGCTCACCTTGGAAGGAAGAACTGATATCAATGGTGAGCTGCTTACATGATGAACATATTTCACCTAAATGATTTTGTAGTAGTTTTATATCTGTCTTCATAATAACCAATCAAGTGCTCCTTCATTGTGTATGCCAGATTCAGATCTCCAGTACATCTCCAAAATTTGTCTTTCACTGCATCACCTGAATCTTAAGGGATGCATTTCAGTCACAGACACTGGCATATCAGATCTCATACGCAAATGTATAGAACTTAACTCAATTGTGGTTTGTGATACTTCTTTTGGGGAAAATTCAGTTCAAGCTCTTTCTTTGGCTATTTCTGGTTGTGGTAGCTTTTCCTCTCAACAGTTTAGAGATAAGCATTTGGGTTCTGTAGCATCTAACCTTCAAACCCTGCATATGGGGGGCTGCCGAGGTAAGTTGTTATTTTTTCTCTCACTTCACATATGGGGTAGTGAATGCTCTTCTTAAATTTATTGATGGATCCAAGGGTCCCAAAAGATTAAAACTGTCCTCAAAGTCGGGAAAAAAAACACTTTTGCCACAATTATTTGAACGTTACAGAGGACCAATGATGCTTTATGATTTTTGATAGCTTGTATGGCACAATGTATATGTTTAGTTTGGATTTCATAGTCCATTTTCAGTTATTATTAGCATAAAGAACCATGTATAGAAACATGTGTTGATTTATTTTGTAGGTATAAGTAAGTTATCTCTGCTTAAGCTTATGTCTCAAATGCAACTGCTGAGGGGTCTATGCTTGAGAGGGACAGACATGGTTGACCAAGCACTTGATAACTTCCCAGGTTCTTCCTTGGAGATGCTTGATGTTTCAGATACCAAGGTCTGTCATCAGAGTCTTGACTGCTATCAAGTTTGGTGTATCTCTCCATAGTTATAAATAATTGCTTATTATTTTGTGGAAACAGAAACTTAACTTTTTAGTAGATGAGGGTGGAGTGGCATGTTGCTTGAATTCTGAAATATAACTGTTAGTGTGCTAATTTTGACTTGGCACATAATGGTTAAGATTTCCATATCTTCAACTGTATCAGCATCGATGTGCTGTGATTTGGATGTTGCTGCTGGCTAATAAAGCACTTGCATGCTTGTTCTATTGAGTTCTAATTGATTATTTTGTTGTGTTAACTAGTAAAATAACTAGTAAACCTGCTTGCTTCAATTGTAGAACAGAAGATTAAGTTGGATGGTACATTCTTGTTCATGTATTCTTTCTGATTTACTGATTGATTTAATATTTAATGATAAACAATTAACATACTGAATTGGTGAATAAAAGTTGTTCACTATGTATAGATATTTTGGCTCATTGTGACTTTGTAGATCCCAAATATCTAGTATTTTTATTTTTATTGTCCTTTCTATGCTGATTGTACGTTCCCCTTAGTTTAATCCTTCTTTTTTTAACTGTAGATTTCTGGAGCTGCATTAGCTCAAATTATTCATGGAAACCCAAATTTAAAGTGTCTTAAGGTTAGAGGCTGTAGTAATTTATTCCAAGAGGAAAATTGTATTGAGGAAAGACAATCAATCTTCTCTTCTTTGCATGAAGAACTGTGCGCCAAGCTAGGAAAGATTTGCAGATTGGAAGAAGTTGAATTTGGATGGGGCTTTTCTTCACTCTCCTTGAAAGCTATGAAACCTGCAATGATGACGTTACAGAGAATCAATGTAGGTTTAGGAGGAATGCTTGGTGAAGATGCATTGAGGAAATTACCAGAAATCTGTCCCATCCTAGAGACAATAATATTTCAGTTTCAGGTATTCCTTACTTCCCTTTGGATTTCAGATTCTTGCTTCCTAAATAGTAAAAGGAAAAAAAAAACGCAATTCATGAAATTGTGATATAAATCAGATTTGGTGAAGGTCAAGGATTGGCTTCTTGATCAATTCATGAAGGCTTTGATGGCATTTCTTTTACCATTTCGTCCCAAAAGTTTAACCTAGTTGGGAAGGCCTTGGGCTGGCTTTTATTCATATTTGTAACGAAAGAACAGTACATACACTCCCGGAAATTACTTGAGTCTGAAATTTTTGTATCAAATAGAGGAACCTTTTTTTCCTTTAGAAGCAGTAGAAATGTTAACGTGTTCAAGCAACACATCTGAAAAGAATGGTGCCTTTGGCACTCTAGAAGCTATATAGACCAAATCATCTGCCAACAAGTTGAAGAGAAGGCATAGTATAATTATCTAGGCCAGGAGGTCAATTCCCAGAAGAATGAAAATCATAGTACTGTTACTGTTTCAACCTGCTCAGATTTTTTATTCTTATGAGCTATCAAACTGTCTCTATTGTCAATACTATCAAATTGAAATGGCATACGGAGATTTGCATGCCATTAGCTAGAAGTGCCTATTTTTGTTTCACAATAAAGCTTCTCATAGTGCAACGCCACAGCTACTATTTATTTAGCTTCACCATTGTTTCTCTCCTTCAATCAGACAAGCTAATTTTGCCCTGAATTGATCTGATCAACTGCTAAAGTCCTATCTTTCCAATTCCTTATAAGTACATATTTGGATTTAATAAATTTTATGTAGTTTGATTTGTCATTTGTCACTGTGCTCTAACTATTCTTGTAGTTATCTTGGATTCTGACATGTTATAACTATCTCAAAATTCTCATTGATGGTTTTTTTTTTTTTTTGATTCTGAACAGGTAATATCTGATATTGTTGTGGCGAATGTAGCTACATCCTTGAGAAACTTGCAGGAGTTAGCTCTGTGCTATTGTTTTGGTGATATATCCATATCAAGCTTCGAATTTTTCACACGAAATCTTAGAAAGTTGAGGCTTCAAAGAGTAACCCCTTGGATGACCAATGATGATTTGGATATTCTGACTCAAAACTGCAGAAATTTGGTTGAACTTTCGTTATTAGGATGTCCTCTTCTTAACTCAGGCGAGGATTTTTTACTTGTAACTACCCCATTTGCTGGATGTGATTCTGTTTCATATGCATCAATGTTGAGTTCCAAGGGGGTCTTTAGTACGGTTGTTAACCACTGCAAATTTCAAGCAACTGATTTTAAACCTGTGTGTCTGTTGACATTACTCCTTTTAGCAGATTCTCAAGATATAATCTCACGTGGATGGCCAGGCCTCACTTCAATCCATTTAGAGGTTTGACAATTTCCTTTTCACCCATGAACTAATAAGAATTTCTGTACGTTGTGCTTTAACATATTGAAAATAGTCTTTTTTCCCCCTTAACCAAAGGCTAAAATTTAAAACCACCGGGCTTGCATTTGGTAACATGCGTACTGATTGCTCAGTTTATTTCCCTAAAATCAAGCACAGTCTGCCTTAATTGCAATTTGTTAGAGCTTGAACGATGTAGTTTTAAATGATGATCTTCTCTGTCATCTAGGGTTTCATCAAGGCAGATGCACTTGTCTTTATCTTCTGGCTATACTTGAGAAATTTGAGGGAAAAATGTTCATGAATTTTTGGATGGAAAGGTGTGGGGCTCATTGTGGAGGGGGAATTGGTCACTAAATCACTATTTATGTGACTTCAGAAAAAGTGCTATGCTGCGAACGTACTTGACTTGAAGTATCTTTCCGTTGATTAATTAATGGCAATTCATTAGCCTTTATAATGTTTTCTTAATTTATGAAATGCATAATGTTTAAAATGTTGCATTCACTATCCTTTAGTTCGTAGAATTTTTAACATTGTTGACATCTATTGTTTAGGAATGTGGAGGAATAACAGCAAGTGGGGTCTCTTCTCTTTTTGACTGCAAAGCTATTGAAGATCTCCAGCTGCGTCATAATGTGGGCATTCTTTTACCTTCTCTGTATGGTTTCTTTCGTGTTGCATGTATTTTTGAGTATATACCTTGATGATTTGAATACCGCATATCTTTCCGGTTGGAATTTTGTTGGACTGCTGCCCTCTTCGTAATTAATTTCTGTTTGTCCTAGAAGTCAGTCTTCAGTCTTATTTTTGGTTAATACTAGAACTCAAGCCACCTTAGGAGCTTTTTTAATTTGAGCATTACATTGTTGCAACTCTAAATACTAAGTATTAGGGTTACTGTTTAAAGTGTATGATCGCAAATAGTATTGATGACGATTAGCTGGTGTAATTACTATTCTCCTTGATGGCTGCTTATGTTTCCAAGATCAAGATATCTGAGATTTTTAATCCCATTAGAAAGGCATCATGTTGTTATATAAATTCTCCATCCATCTTATTGAATGGGATCTTTTAGTTAACAATTCATTTAAATTTTTGGTTATTAACAGAGAATAATTGCGTGCTATCTATAGAGCATGTTTGTTAATCAATTCTGAAAATCAAGTTTACACAAATTGAAATAAAACTTTCTCACATACTTACCTCGGATTTTGTGAAATCATGTTTCAAATCAAGGTTTTGTTACTTCCCAAACAAGCTCAGTCAACTTTATTTAGTAGGATAATGCTTCTTCTTCTTGTTTCTATATCAAAGCCCCAGACATTTCAAGTGATGATAATCCACGAACTTGATTCTGAATCTGATTAATAAATGAAGGGGATTGATGATTACAATTGAACAAATACTTGAGGTTGTGTGATGCATATGTTCGAAGCTTTATGATTTGTAATGTAATTCAACTTCTCTCTCTCTCTCTCTCTCTCTCTCTCTCTCTCTCTCTCTATTGTCTAGATCCACCTTCATTCATGTCTCTCATGCAAAACCTCGCCATGAATGATTGGTACATGTGTGTGCGCACGTGCATGTTGAGTTAATTCTTGGGAGTTTTTACTGACAAACATGATTCAGGGACCTGGACTGCAAAAAGACTTCATTTTTTATGCTGCATCAAAGGTATGATACATTGTTACGCAGTTATTAGAGTTAGTTAAGAGGGTTAGGAGGTAGTTAGAGAAGCCTACGAGCATAAATAGAGGATTAGTGCATATACTGGGGTGCCTTGTGAAATCAAATACATTTGCTTTGACTTTTCCTAGGAACTTATACTGTGTTCTATATCAACCATCAGATTTCAATGCTTCGGAAGTTGTCTCTGGATGTATGCGATGCTAGCGAAGGTGACTTTGACATTCCAAAAGTAAGTCATCGGAGCATTATCTATCAAATTGGTAGTTTTACCAATTCTTGGGCTGTCATGACATTTGTTGGTAGTTTATCTCTATCCGAAATCCATGTTAAAATCTGACCACATTTGTCTTTTCTGAAATGCTCCAGACCCATGCAGACAGATACTTCTTGAGTAGCTTGAAGATAGCAAGATGCAAGTACCAGAGATGTGCATTTGATCTCCCTGCTCCCTCCCGGGGACCGTGTAGGCGGTCTGTGCACGTGGAGACGTTGGTGTTTGTATGGAACAGCAGAGATCTCACTAGAGCAGTTGTGAAGGAAAGGCTTTAAGTATAATATTGGGGAATTATCGCAAGCTCTAAAGAAGGGATTTAATTACCAAGAAATTCCACTAACAATTGAGGAGCGTGGAATATTATGTTCCTGTGGAAGAAATGATAAAGCCTCACTTGTCATTGAAATTTCTTGATAATTAATAACATGCAATTAAATGTAATATAATGTAATTATGATTACATAGTATTTAGTTGGTATGTTATTAAAGAATCATAAAACAAAATTCATATTTTATCTATAAAAAAAATAAAAAGTTAAAAGTTTATTTTAATTTTGTTAAGACTAAAAATGAAAAATATAAATGTTTAAATACTAATTCATAAAAAAAATGCAAGTATCCATATATTAATTTATATAAATTATAATCCGGATTATATAGTTAAAGATATGTGATGGAGATTATTTGGTTTGAAGTGAGCCGTTATAATGAAAATTACATGTAATTATATTACTATATCAACTAAACAAAGTAATTAATAGAATACATTAGGATTACATGTGAACATTTTTTATGTAATTGAATTAAATAAGCCATAAGTCTTCTTCTAGTGACCTTATAATAAGTCACCATTTAATCTATTCCACCCAAGGGTTTCATTTCAAAAATCGCGGTGTGAAATGCCTGGATCAAAGTTAAAGGGCATACTTAAACTCACATGCTTTGTATCAGGAAATAAATAGATCAGTTTTGTCAAGTGTGAGCATTAAATTGGCGTCCAAAGTTAAAGTTGATATTTTAGAAGTATTTTAGCTAATTATTTTTTTCAAAATAAAAATGATTGATAAAAGTTAGTAATTTATAACTTTCTATTAAAACTAACTATAACTTGAATTTTAGATAAAATTATTAATTACTAATGTTAAATTATTAACTATTATATTGTAGTTGAAAATTAACATTGAATATATAAAATATCTTTCTTTTGTTAGTTAAACTGTGACTTAAATATTTTTTTTTATTAAAAAATTGGGAAATTAAAGTGAAGGATTCATAGAAAATATTATTATCGACAATAATAATAAAAATTGTAATTATTTAGGAGGATTAAAAGTATAAATGTAGATTTAAAAGTAGTAAATTGTCTATAACCAAATTCCTACATCCTCTTCCATATTAATAATTTTTTTGAGAAAAAAAAAATCAAAACTAAAATTAAAATAGCTTATCATATTTCTTACTTTTTTTATTTTCCAATCAAATTCATATTTGTATCATTTAATTCCTAAAATGGATATTTTTGTAACTTTTCACCTATATTATAAACACTAGTCAGAATTTTTTTTTAATTTTAATAACATTACAAAAAATCACATATATTCCTTCTAAAATAAAAAATAAATTATACAATTTTTTTTTATTTTTCGAAATCATTATTCTCTACAACATACAAACTTTTTTCAACATATATAATAAAATTATAAAGGATTTCTAATTTTATTAAAAATATATAACTATTTTTCATTAAAATATCTATGCAAGTTTTAAAAATTGAGGAAAATTTTGTTTAATATGTAAAATTTAAAAATCATATCTGTTTTTAAAATAGTATGGAGAGAAAATGGAGGGAAGGTGAGAGGTTAGAGAGGGACAATTTTGTATTTTTAAATTTATATTTTAAAGTTTGGTTATCTTAAATAAATACGATTTTTATGATTATTCTCACCGAATATTATTGACCATATGTCCCTCAATATAATTCTCTTTAAAAATTAAGAAAAATTTTAAAATATTTTATAAAAATTATTTTTGCATTTTATTTTAAATTCAAACACTTTTCATTCATTGCCTTCAACATCAACCATTTAACTTGCACAAACTCTTCTTCTTGTCTTTAACTTAATTAAATCATTTAACATTACATGTTGAGGATTGGCACTTTTAAAGTAATGTATAATCGCTGGAGGACACTTTACCGAGAGAGAGCTTTAACTTCCTCTCCTTTGGAAAAATCTTAATTGTCGACCTGTTTTCAAGCTCTCCTAGATCACCCAGTTGTTCAAGATATTGGAAGAAGATACCCTCGTTCTCATCCACCTACGTTCATCATAATTCATTATTGCTCCTAATAGTTGTAGCCGTCCTATCTGATCTTGTGGTTTCTAGTTTTTCGTTTTCTTCTCACTGGTGCGGTTTATCTCTCGCCAATCTCTTCAAAGGTTGTGCTTTATGCATTTAAGATTTCGTTCATCTTTTGATTTCTGGGCTTGTTAAACCACTCAATCTCGTTCTTGCTCTGGTTACTCTCCTAGGCTAGATGATTATTCTTTGGTGTCCTACAGATTCTCCGGGTTTCATCTTTTGATTTGGGTTGATAATCCTCAGGAATTGGCTTCACTGGTTTTGAACAATTTTAATTTGGTCTTTCAAATACATGAGGAAATGGGTGTTGCTAAAATTCTAACGGAACTCTCTAGTGTCCCGATGCATATATTAAATGATGATGAGATAAAGATCTTTGATGGCTCCAATATCCTTACAAGAAATTCAATCTGCTGTTTTTAGTTTACCAAAGGAGAGTGCTTAGGGACCAGATGGCTTTCATGCGGATTTGTATCAGAGAAATTGGGAACTTGCCAAAAGTGACGTATTAAGAATGGTATTAGCTTTATAGGAGTCTGAATACATGCTGTCATCTTTTAATAAAACTTCCATTATTCTTATTCTTAAATGTGATTAGCCGTAGACGTGTAGGGATTTAAGACTTATAAATTTATCTAATATGGCTTATAAGATTATTTCAAAGATTCTGGGTATTAGAATGAAAGTTATCCTTCACAAATGTATTGCTCCATACCAAAGTGCCTTTCTAAAAGGCAGGCTTATTTTAGACAATATTTTGTTGACGGCAGACTTAATGAATCAGCTACACACGTCAAGACAAGGAAGGAAAAAATTGATTGCCATGAAGATTGATTTTTCTACGGCCTTTGATCATTTGTCATGGAACTTTATCTTGGATGTGATGAAGCGCATGCAGTTCCCAGATAAATGAATTAATCGTGTGCATCAATGCTTATTTACAATCCATTATCAGTTGAACTTCAATGATCACATACCAGATTTTTTTCTACCCTTTTAAAAGGGATTAGGTAAGGTGATCCTCTTTCACCTTATCTTTTCATCTTGGCAGCAAATGTTTTGTGTTGCTTAATTCCTCAAAAGGTAACCCAACCATGTGGAATAGAATCAAAGTTAATAGCAGTACACAACCAGTTTCTCATATTCTTTATGTTGATAATTCCTTACTATTTTTTTAATGTAATGACGCTAGTATCAATTCTGTGAAGAAAGTTTTTCAAGTTTTCAGTAAATGGTCAGGCTAGGAAGTTAATAAAAGGAAATTCTCACTCATTTTCAGCCCTAACATTTCTCACAACATGAAAACCCAGTTGTCTTCATTCTTTGGCATTCTTTTTTCAGCTAGACTTGGGAAAATATTTGGGAGCTTGTGTTCGTCGTGGAAAGGATAAGACATGTATTTATAATCAAGTAATTCATTCTATTAAGAGAAGGACAAGTGCATGGAAGGCCATATTACTTTCACAAGCTGCATGCCTCACCTTAGTAAAATCTGTTTTAAGTGCGACGAATATTCATATCCTATCATCTGTGAAGTTACCCAATTCAGTTTGTGACAAAATTGATACCCTTGTGTATTAATTTTTTTTTGGGATCTAATGGAAATAATAAAAAGATTCATCTTCTCCGTAAGGATTTTCTCCTATGGCCAGTAGTTATTGAAGGTGGTCCAGATATCAAGCCCACAGATGTGTAGATAAAGCTCTCCTTGCAAAGCAAATTAGGAGAATTGTTTCATCTCCCCCTTCTTCGATTTTAGCATCAAACTTGAAGGTTAAATACTTCTCTCCTAATGAATCTCCTTTTTTAAGGAAACCATATAATTCTT